>JPFL01000405.1:0-13830 GCA_000733385.1 Paramecium biaurelia
ATTCTGATTGTTTAGCAGCAGAAACACCAGAATTATTTAATGATTGATTTATGATATTGATAATTAGACATAGTCGTTTTTATTTAATTAATATTAATTCATGAAATCCATAATTCTGATTGCCCTTATTGCTGTAGCCTTTACAGCTAGAGTTTAAGAAAGAAACATGGCTAAAATCCAAGCTGAATTAGCAAAGAGTACATATGGAAGTGCATTACTTCATTTGGTTGAGTTACACTCAATGGCAGGAGGTCCAGTTTAAGAATTGATTGATGCTATCGAAGAACTTATCAATGACTTAGAAGAAGAATTAGATACACTTGAATTCAATTTCCAAGTTAGAACAAACGAACATAATGCTTTAGTTGTTAGTCTTGAACAAGACATTCAAGATGCTGTTATTGGTATATATCAAAATTAATTTCTTAGACGTCAACAACACATAAGACACTCTTGACAACTTACTCTATCCAAGAAGAAGTCAAATCTAAAGCAAAATAGATACCGTTATTGAATACTAAGAAGAGAATAGAAAGAACTATGATGAAGCAATCCTTGTTAGAGAATAAGAGCATGAAGCATTTGAAGCTTAAGTTGCTGAATTAAATGATGCTACTGCTTCAGTTGATGATGCTCTTGCTCTTTTGTCTTCTTTGACCAATCCATCATTACTCTAAATTAAGAGATTCTAAAATACTTTGAAAAACAATTGAAAATAAATTGAGATCAAGATCTAGAATGGCACCAATGATCAAGGCACTTATTAGTTTAGTCATCAAATTAAAACTTTTACAAATTAAGATGTTTTGTAAATCCATTGTTGATGCTCTTAATGAGTTTAGAAATGCCGTCGTTGATTAAATCAATGATTTAACAGCCCAAGAAGCTTAAGATGTTAGTGATCATGAAGAATATCTTGAATAATTAGATGATGAATATCATGAATTCGGAAGATAAATAGACAGAGCAACTGTTGATTTGACTGCTACTAATGGTATATATTATAACTAATTAAATAGAAAAAATCGATTCAATGGTTGAATTTAGAGACTAAAGAGCAGCTGATTAAAAGTAATACACTGCTGAATTAGAATTGGAAAATAACACTTATGCTGAAGAGACTGATATTTACACCAATACTAAAAATGAATTCACTAGAGAATTGGGAGTCAGTGAATCAGCTTTAGCTCTTGTTTAAAGCGTAGATTTCTCAAACATTAAGGTTTGATATTAATATACAAATAAATAAATATTTCATAAAAATGTTTTAATTCAAAAAGATAGCCAAATTACCCTTAATTCTAATTCAATGTGAATGTGGAAGGGAGTTTTTATAAGAGGAAATGTATTGTTGTTTATCGTAATTTTATTTGTTCATTTTAGATGCCAAAGCAGTATGTGTAGATATTGTACATCAAATGAAATATTTTGTTATTATTGTAGAAATTGTGGAGATGTTCAAATTACAAGTGAAACATCCAATCTGACTGTTAGTTGTAGTTCTTGTTTTGAATGTCCTGTTTGCAAAAATGTATTACGTAGACAAATAGACACTGAGAAGAATTATGGATTCACTTGTTCATATTGTTTTTATACAACCAGATCAATCGGAGTAGCAGATCCTAGCTTTCAATAAGTCTATACAAAAATTAATAATGCGTATAAATTGGAATATGAAGCTGAGTATAAGGATTTTTAAGATTAATATAATCGAATTAAAAGTATTGAGAATAATAATTTCCTCATTAAAAAACAATAAAAAAATAAACATGTATTAAAATCATTAACATAATCATGGACAAAAAGTGAAGCATTGATTCATTATAGTAATGCAGACATAGATAAGATGTCTAAGGAAAAAAACTTAAAAGTTATTCTATAAAGGTATAACTTAGACCTAAATAATAAATAAGTTGAATTGCAAGATTTTAATCCTTCATCATAAACTCCACCATTATTACCAATACCCTTAGGATTACTAAGCAGAAAAAATAGAAAATGCAGAAAGTGTTAAAAATTGATTTTTACACTCTAACCAGAAAAAAACTCAAAAAAATTTGCTTATAGTGTTTAAAATTTACATTATGACCATGCTCCCTATTTGTAAGTGGGTAAAGTATCTTATGTGAATAAGGAGAAAACAGAATTGTCAGTAGTCATCTAAATGTTTAATAAAACTAAAAATGCTATGGAATATTCATTTTCTCCTCTTGATTTGTAAGTACTGGAATAATATAAATTATTAACTGTTAAGAATCTTCCCTCACCCACCTTTTCATTCAATAATGATAATATAGAAAGCGATGTTACACAATATTAAAAGTTTGAAGCAATTTTAATTATTAAAGACGCCACAAAAATACAGTTTGCTTTTTCTGTCCTAGCTAAAATCAAAATGCCCATGGATTAACAATAATTGAATTATAATGTTAATGTATATATTGGAACATTATGAAATACACAACATTATTAATATAAATATCATAATAAATATTTAGTCAAATCTTATTTATTATCTAGGCATATTTTTGGAAATCTTATTAAAGAGTTATCTTATTATTTAAATCATATATTACTTCATCTTTTTATTTTTAACTTATTATAAACTATCAACAATTAATTCATATTTTTATTTAACTAATCTAATCAATTAGTTTAGCTGCTTTTAAAATAATAATTTATTTTTGATGTAATAGAAGTAAATTTAGTTAGAGGTAATAAATTATATAATCATTATTGTTTCAATCTACAACCAATTTTTTTATTAAAATAAATGTACCTAAATAAAATGCTACTGGGGTTTCGGATCCATCAACTTCTATCTCCAGAAATTTTGATCTCATCTTGCAATAGAATCTACTTCCATTTCTTTATCCAAAAGTCTCTTGCCAATTCTTTTATTGTAGATCTTTTATTTTGGTTTTTATTTAGACATTTTTATAAAAAAATGAAAATTAAATTCTACAATTAGGAAATTGAATTCTACGAATAGTATTTCATAATTTCTTAAATTTCAAATTCTAAAAATGGTACTTTTAAGATAGCAAATGAATATATTGTTAATCCAAATGACCAAATATCTGCTAATTTTCTATCAACCATTTTCAAAATATTCAGGTAAAGATAAGTGCATTAGTACCAAAATGTTCAGTATCACCATTAATAATCTAAGAAACTCCAAAGTAATAATTTTAGCTCTAAACTTTTGATCAAACAAATATTTTAAAGTTTAAGAGCTCTATGAACTATTCTTAATTCGTGCAATATATCTTTTTAATAGATTATCTTTACTTTAAAAAATATCTTTATAACTGCTCAATTTATCCTCTTTAATTTTAAATTTTGATTTGCTATAGCAAATTATCTAAATTTTCATTCTAATCAATTAAGAGTATTCCATTACTTTGATAATCATACTAGAGAAGGCTCATGTATATTTTTTGAATTAGGAGAATCAATTATTTCATAAAGATGAATAATCTTAGGATGCCGTAATTTCTTCATAATAGCTATCTCACTCGCCACATGCTAAAAAATATTCTTAATTTTCACCACTAAGAGGATAATTAAAGAAATAACCTCATTTGAATCTGTGTAATACTCTCTTTATTTTTTGACTCTGCTTCTTGAGTATTATAATAGCATATTATTTATTTTAAGATATAATCATTAAGTTTTTTTTGCCTTCAATAATATAAGATTTTCTTTGATTCACTGTATCTTTTGCCTTTAGGATGCAGAATAAAAACTCATATGTATTGTGGGTTTCTATTATTACAGATTCTCTTATACTGAAGTCTAATTAATTGGTTATTGATCTAATTCATCAAACTATTTATTTTTTCTCTTTATACATCTACAACTTCTTATACTTTTCAAAATTAATTCACTTTATTTAATTAATTTAAAGATATTAATAGAGAATAAATTAAAAAATTATAGTATTTCATTATATTGATAATAATTCACTTTGACCCCATTTTATTGGCTGCCCATTTTACCAAACTCCTTTTCTTATTTTGTTTTTATAAATAAACTCTCCTTCTCCATGTTATTTACCATTTTTCCAATTACCTTTATAAATTCTGCCATCAGTCCAATCCAATTCCCCATAACCTTCTCTTTAATCTTTTTCAAACTTAAAATAGTAATAAATTTTAATTACTTGTCCTTTATATACTTTTCCATCAGGCCAAATGTACATTCCATAACCATTCATTTAATTAAACATCCATTCTCCTTTATACTAATTTCAATTTCCAATATACCTTTTTGCCATCTTTCCAAGTATATTCACCATCCCCATGAGGCATTCCATCAAGTAACCCCCCTTAATATTTGGAACCATCAGGCCAAAAAAACACTCCATATCCAGTTTTTTATCCATTTTAATAATCTCCTTCATACCTTTAACCATTTTTCCATTCCTCAACTCCTTTCTCGTTATATATATCATTATTTACTCCATGTTATTTATCATCTACCCATTATCCATTATAAATAGTTCCATCTATTGTAACATATTTTCCAGTTCCCCATACCTTATCGTTTTTCCATTAGCCTTCATAACTTATTTTATACACGATTATTTTACAAATCCCCATTAGGAAGTACAATTCTGCCATATCCCTACTATTAATCATTATACCACTCCCCTTCATATATTGATCCAAAAGGATGTAAGTATTTTCCAAATCCATGTCTTTTTCCATCTAACCATTATCCCAAATAAATGGATCTAACATTTATTTTAGATTTACCCCGCATCAATTTGAACTGGACCAGCATAAGTAAGAGTCTGATCTTTAATTATTGGAAATGGAAATGGACCTTTAATTCTTTACATAAATACCTAAAGAGTTATATATAGTCAGAACTAGTGAGGATAGTTCATCAAATATCTATACTATTAAAAGAATGCATATATACATTAGTGTTTTCAATCAACACTCCTCGATAACTCTTAATGCTTCCATAATTCTCTTCCTGTGCTATATTTTAATATCAACTAATACATCGATTTTTTCTGATCTAATGGGCGAACTCGGAGTTTCATTTGATTCCTTGATTTTTGTTTGTTCCTTTACTTCCAAATTTTCATTGCTTATTTAGATAGGAGCTGGAAAAGCAGTTAAAGATTCTTTCTCTTATGTAGTGTTGGTACAACACGAGCCCATCTAATTATTTTAATTTTATATATAATATTTTATTTTTATTAACTACTCTTAATTGAAACCAATCTTAACAAAAACTCATACAAAAAATTTTTTTTGATTTGGTGTTATCTAAAATTCTTTTGGTAATTTGATAGGACTTTTTGAAGATTTAATAGAGAATTATTCAGATTCTATTTAATAATTTTTTTGTTCTGTGTTACAAAATGTAAATCCTAAGGAGGAGAGTTCTTCCATACTCTTACGCGCATTTTTCTAACTAAAATATTTGTTATGTTTTTACTTATTATGTTACTTAGGTAATTTATGGCAATTTCTTTCAGTCTAGGATGTGCTTGCTCTAATAAAATTAACTTTTGATGTGTTATTATTTGTTATCAATTAATTTATGATTGAATCTTTGGCTAAGTTTTATTTTTTTAGTTATAGATTTTCTTATATTAAGTGTTAAATCAGCTCTGAATTGCCTTCATAATATTTTGTTTATTCTGCTGAATTTGGCAGTTGTTAATTATCACTTATTTTCCTTTAATTTATTAATGAAGGAATTTGTTTTAAAATAGGTTCTGATTGTTTTGTTCTAAGCTTTGGATTTGAGGTTTTATCTATCTATTAATAAGTATAATTGATACTTTCTAACTTGTCTCAGAAAGCTTAGAGGGACATGCTTAAACAGGTTTAGTTTCAGTTATATTTTTTTCCATTGAAGCATAGAATTTCTTATCAATAGTAAATTTTATATTCTACTTCTTCGTTTAAAACATTAAGAACAAGTATTCTTTGGTTATAATAAAATATAAATTATAAACATTCAAACAAATATATTAAATATCAATCCCAAATTAGAACCAGTGAAATAAAGGTTTTATAAAATAATATAGTAAAATATAATATATTCCATTGAAAATAAAAGAAAAATATTTTATATTCAGATCAATCGAATTTTGAAAAAAAGAAAATATATAATTTATTTATATACATAATTAAATGATTCATCTAGCTCATAATAAGTCAGTAGCACGTTTTTCTGGAGCTTTATGGGGTCCTATTCATGAAAGACCAATAGTAGATAGAGTGATGTCAACATCGCAATGGCCAGTCCCATATTATTAGAGAATTTTTAAGGCTTATCCTGTTAGATGTAAAATGTTATTAAAAAAAAGAAAATAAATAAACATGGGCAATGAATTTAGCTGGAGCAGAAATTCATGATATTAATTGGTATTGCGCAAAGTAAGCTCTGAGCAGAACTTTAAAAGGAAGATAAGCTGTCGAATATGTAGAAAATAATATACCAACATAAAGTAAATAATTTTCTTATAAGTAAGGCTACATTGTAATTCAAAAGGATGTCTCAAGAATGGCAAAAGCATATGTCAGTGATTTAAGTCTATTCCTTAATGTGGCAAATAAGGAAAGTAAAGTCATATTAGACTCTGTTGAATTGATTTGAAATATAGAAAAACAAAACATTTTATAAAAATGCATTAACATTTTCAATTGAATCACAATAATTTCAAATTGAATTTATATTACAAATCAAATCAATAAACAAGGTGTTATCCAGAATTAGAAAAATCAGATAATTATAAAATAAATTTGATTTTTAAATACTACTTTTAGAGATAAATTATGAGAGTTTCATAAATCTCCTTCTCTTTGAATTATTTTTTCTTAATTCCATTTATTAAGCTGTTAATATTGAATTTAAAGAATTAAATTGAATAACCAATTTAAATAAAAGATAACATAGGAAAAAAATAACTTATCGAAAAATCAATGAATATTCCAATATTATGTATTTTTTAATTATTGACTATTAAGATTATGAAACAATCATTTTTATTATTGACAGTAGAGATTTGTTGAATATTATTTTACAAATATCTCTAAACCTACTTTTAGAAGGTAAATTCAATGCATAAAGTAAAATCTGTAAAAACTTATCATAATTAAGATGATTTTGGATAGGGCAACTAACTAGATTTATATAAATTTGAAGATATGAATCATAAAAATTATGATGAGTAGTATAAGGATGAAGTTTTAATATTTAATATATTTGTAGATTGTAGAAATTATTAAAATGAAGAGTAATATATGAAGGCAATAAAAATAGTTAGAAAAATGTGTATTTAATTTAAAAACTAACGAGCAATAATCAGAATGGGGGAAAAAAAGAGGAATATAGAAGATTTTGATTTATAATTAATTTATTTTATATGGGATCTTAAAGCAGTAAATTAGTTACAGAAACATAGAGACATGAACATGCAATTAACTATATGAACTCTGGAGGGTATTAACTGTACTAAATTTAGATCAATGAGCGACAAATCTGCTAAAAGTATCAAGGATATTGAATAAACATAAAATGAATTTGTTAATACTTAATTTAAATGGAATTTTGGTGGACAAAAGGTATTTGTGGCAGGTACATTCTCCTAATGGAAGACAACTCACTAATTATAAAGAGATAAAGGGGGAGAGTTTAGCATTGTGATACCATTACCAAAAGGAATCCATCATTATAAATTTATTGTAGATGGAGATTGGCGATTCTCCCCAGATGACCCTACAACTGCAGATGAGCATGGAAATATTAATAATGTGATAGATACCACTAAAGTTGAAAATAAGGCTAAAGAGTTCATGGAATCAAGTTAATAATTTAAGCCAGAGAAATCTCCAAATGATTCCATTATTTAGAATCAAAAGTAAGTAATTTAGGATTTTAATTTTAATGATAAAGCTCCCCCTGTTCCTCCTCATTTACTTAAATACTATTATATAGAAGTAAATTGGTTTATATTCCTTAGGAAAAAGAGAAAAAACTTAATAATATGTGGAATAAAGACATTAGACCATAAGGCTAAATGGAACTTGAGGATGCTAAACCATAAATATCATAACAAGAAATATTTGATCATCTTATTTAGATTTTTAGTAATGTCAATTCATTGTCACCTCCACCTCATGTAAATTTAAATCATTTGGCTTGTCTAACTACAAACAAAAATAGCCCTTTTAGTGTATATGCTTTAACACATAGATTTAAGGCCAAGCATACTACAATTAAATTTTACACTCATAAATATTAAGAGAACAAACAACAATTGTTTGTAGTTTGAAAAATCATAAATAATTATAAATATTTCATATTACATATTCAAACTGATATATCTTCTAAAGAACTACAAACAATTTTTTAAGCCAGAATTTTTCAAGCTAATTATTCACATTTAAAAAATAGATTAAAACAAAACATACTTTGATAATTTTGTTTATGGAATTTTAAAATTAAATAATAGAAATATCCCTACATGTTTTTGTAAAAACAAATGAGGTAATTGTTAAAAATGTATGATTTTAAATTATTTTGAAATCATTTGGGTAGAAATTTATTATATTTAAAATCTCTTTTATATAAATTTAATTTTTACGATGATGTAGAGGAAGATTCAAATAATTAGTGAAAATAAAAAAGAAATATAGATACTTAATTATAAAAGATATGATCAATATGTTGACTTTAATCTTCTGCTATTTCACAATACAAAATCTTAGAAAGATTGATAGAAATCTGTCAAATAATACTTCTTTTTATTTTCAGAAAAATTAAATTAGTAAATCCTATTTTTTTAAAATAAACTACAAATTTTCAATTGATATATAGGATATTTTAATGGTAAATGAAACTGTGTATGTTTTAGAGATATATTTAATTTAAAATATGAATTTTATGTTATACAACTGTTTCCAAATTGAAGATTACGGAGCTAGGGGAATGTAAAAAAATTTGCAATTAAATATTATATTTACTTAAAATGATCAAAAATAAAAATCATTTAATTGAAATGATTTTATCTCATAAATGTAGTATTTTCTTTTCAGGAAAAAAATTGAGAAAAAAAATTAATTTTAATTATTAATATATATGAGCACAGTCTAAGAGAAGTTCGATCTTGTTTAGAAATTTATAAAATCACCGAGCACAGGTGGAAAAGAGTTAGATAATTCATAAAAATTGCAACTTTATGCACTATTTAAATAAGTGATTATTACTAATTTAAAATTAGATTTCTGAAGGACCTTGCAAAGGTTCAGCACCTAGTAAATTAAAAGTAGTAGAGAGAGCAAAATATGATGCTTGGAAAAAACTAGGAAATATTTCTAAAGAGAAAGCCTAAGAATAATACATAAAAGTAATTGAAAGTGTATGGCCAAAATGGAATGAAAAAGCAAAACTTTGATCCATATACATATAAATTTAAAAAATAAGATATTGCTGATCAAAAAGTATTGAGAATACATAAACAGAAATTAAATAAAATAAAAGTTTCTTCTAAAATTCCTATTTATTTAAATAACATATTCTTTCCTAATGAAATATAGACAATATTTATACATATTTTTATTTAATAACCAAAAGCTTCTATTATTAATTCACAATTCTAATTTTTAATGATTTTATACTATCCAAAATCATGGGCCATTCTTTTAATATTTCTCTACTAGTGTTTATTAAATACATTTCTTATCTATCCTAATTACAAAACACTAAATAAAAAGTATAAGAAGTATTTTTATGTTCCAAACAAACTTTTCCATGAACCTCTTATAAGCAAACTTCTTAAGTCTAGTTTTTATAAATAGGACATGTCTCAAAACAATTTGCAATGTCAAATCAATTATCATCATATTAATATCCTTAAGGTTATACTCTCATTATTTCCTACATACATCAGTTCTTTAATCAGGATTCTGCATAGCTCTCTAATCAAAGTTCTCTATTTATAATTGATCTTTGTCATTATTTTTCCCATAACAACAATATGAAAACAAAAATATATTCAAAATGGATGCAAATAAGCTCTGTGGCCGATTTTAATTTTATTACCACTGGCCTATAAAAATCTTCAACAGGATGCTCATAAAAATAGTTATATGATGATTTTTGTCTTGAGTTTCACAAAATCAACATCATTTGCAGCTTCTTCCAATTTTGTCATAATAACTTAATTTAATTAAAAAAATGAATGATATACTGTATATCTATGATGATGAGCAGGTAAGAATGTATTAAAAATTAGAATACTTATAAACCATTCAATGTGCTAGGGTAGTTCGGTAAGGTGAGATAAATTTGTAAAGGCTTTTCTTCAAATTCATTTTAGATACTCTCTGAAACAGGGTGCCTATATTATATCAGCTATGAACTTTCCTTTTACTAGCTACCATGCAAGAATGAAAAAATTAAGTATATAACAACAAACAAAAATGTGACATTAGCACTTTCATATTCTGGGTAGGTGTATTCTTTTGGAGACGATTAGAATCATTATGGCACTCTTGGAATTTCAAGGATATACTTTTTACCTATTCCTAGTAGAATTGCAAAAGATTTTAAATAGGTGTCGCTTTCCTCTCATCTTGCATGTGGTCTTGATTATTCAGGAAAATTGTGGACATGGGGACAAACACCTATAGGAAATTCAGAAATACCTTAAATTGTAAACACCTTGACAATAAAAGTTAATAAAATTTGTGCTGGAAAGGATTACATTTTACTTATAGATGGTATTTTTTATATTGTACTTAAAATTTAGGATCATCAAACATATTTTTATTATAGGATTCTTTTAAATCAACTTTTTACAGCAATTAGAAATGGGTGCTTTAAAAATTCAGATAATTTACAAATGAACACCTTGTTATTTCTGAAATTTTGCCTAACGATCAATATTCATTTTTGCTTACAAGTACAAAAATTAACTATATTTTTTAGATAAAAATGAATTATATCTTTTAGTTTTAGGTGAACTAATAATTAAAAAGCTTGATATACGTTTAAAAATTCACAATGTTACATAAAATGATACACATCTTTTTTGTTTAACTGAATTATAACAGTTTATAAAAATAGACAAAGCCAATCTTTGTCAAAATGAATAAATAGAAATGAAGGCTCTTTATGAATAAATTCGATATGATAATGCAGAGAAAGCTTTGCATTCAGCAATTTTACCTCAAAATTTAATAAAATTCACATTAAACTCAATGTAAGGCTTTGTTGTTGATAGAGTGCGTTTTATTGATGGAACTTAAAAGAAAGGAATATCAAGTTCAATTCAAGTTTATTAATAGCAATACTCAATATCTGAAGCACATAAATAAGAAACTTAATTAAAACTCTCGATAATTAATCATTAAGTAAATCACACTCCAATTAAAGTTGCAATACCCTTATAAAAATCTAGATTATATTATTCTCCTTAGCCAATAGTTTTAAAATCTTATAAATCAGCAATAACACCCTTAAAGCAATCTGCAGTTCTCCCAAAATCTTATCTATCTCGGACACCAAATATGCAGCAACCTTTAGCCAGATCTTTTGTTAACTATTCTGAAAGTAGAACAAAATCTCCTGTTAAAAAAGCCAATTTGATGAGACTTTTAATATAGGACGTTCAAATTACAATTAATTCTATGTATAGCTATCCATAAATTGCATTTGAATTCAGAGAAAGAGTATACTCAAATAGAAGCAGCTCTGCTTAGGACATAAGATAAATGATAAAGGAGATAAATCCTAGAGCTAATAGTTCAGAAAAGGAAAAAATTTAAGAATTTATTTATAAGGAAAGAAGATATGATTAAGAACTAAATAAATAAATGGAGACTGTAAGATCTCAATTAGAAGGTTTAAAACGATAGCCCAATTAATCAGACGATGCATTTGAAGATATAACTTCTAAAAGAAGATAAAGCATTGCCGATGATTTATCAATAGGAGATACTGGAACTCAAGAAAAAGAAATCAATTATGGTTAAAGTGGGATTGTAGGAAAAAAAAAATACTTCAAAAATCCTTTGAATGTTTCTCCAATCCTGAATTCTCCATCAATATAAAAATTTGATGAAACCACAAAATTTTTTGAAGAGGAGATCTTAATTAGAAATAGGCAGAAGTAGGATAGAGTTTTAATAAGAGAAATAATCTTCTTGGACTCTTCAACTTATATAAATGATGAAAATTTATATACAGTAAGAGGAAAAGATTAAATTTTAATAGCAAGTCGAGTCATTAACGGGATAATTGATTAAAGTTGGGAACTGACAAGTAACAATAAATATAAAAAAATTATTTCTGTAAACGAACCTATTTAATATTTAGAAGAAGACATTAAAATTAATTAAGGAAATTGTATTTTAAGGAAATAAGTTAGAAAAACTCCAGAAATGCTTACTATTGGGGAATAAATTAATGAAGAATAATAGAATGGTGATATTGTTGAAAGTAGAAGACTAGTTGAAAATAACGAATCTCTTACTTAAATGAAAGCAGATGGCTGGAACTTAGAGAACATGTAAAGACTTGAAAGAAGTCAGGGAATAGAATAAATCCAGATTCAATAAATAGAAAGCAATTAAAAAACCTTAGTAAAAAAAGTTTCTCCTGAAAAAATATCAAAATAGATCAAGTAAAATAAAGAGTAGGGAAAAGATGAGGATTAAGGTGAAATTATTGTAAAATTTATACAAGAAGAAATATTAAGATTTAATAAGGATACTGGTAAAATTGAAAAAATTTTAATAAGAAAACCTTATAAAAATGATGACTGGGATAAGTAGTAAATTTAGAATGGGATAAAAGTTCTATCTCGAAAAATACTTGATAATTCACAATCTCAATAAATTTTATTACGAGATGGTTGGTAGTTGACTGAGGAAGGATTTTTATAAAAAATAACATCAGAATCAGAACCAGAATAATTTGTAGAAGAGGAAATCATAATTTATAATCAGGTAACAAAAAAGTAGGACAGAATATTAGTGAGAAGGCCATTCTTTGATAATTAATTACAAGAAATAAGTGAAGAACTAGATGAAGATGGTGATTTTGGAGTGAAAATTGTTGCAAGAAGAATAATAGAGAAGGATGAAAAAAATTATTAAGGAAAAGAATGGTAGAAGAATTTAGAAGGCAATTATGAATTATAAATTTCTTAAGCAGAGCCAACTTAATATGTGGAAGAAGAAATGTTAGTTAAAGATAAAAATGGGAAGATGATAAGAAAATTAGTAAGAAGGCCAATTGAATTATCCAAAGGAAAAGTAGGTAACAATTTAAGAGAAAAAGATAATAATGGAAACATCGTGCTGTCGAGGTAAATTATAGAAGGAAAATGTTCTCTAAGAAATTGGAGTAAAAATGGTAAAACATTTGAAAAAATTATCTCATAAGAGGAACCTGAACAATTTGTTGAAGAAGAGATTATAATAATAAATCCTAAAACAGGCAAGCAAGAACGTAAATTAGTTAGACGTCCTTATGAAAATGAAGAGGAAATTGGAGATTAATTGAATGAATCCATAGGTAATAACCAAAAAGTTGTGTCTCGAAGAGTTGTTTAAAATGACAGTTCTTTAAGTGAATGGAAGAAAAATTAGAAAACTGGATAGTTAGAAAAGTTAATTGTTCAGAATGAACCAGCTAAATTTATAGAGGAAGAAGTTTTAGTAATGAATGAGGAGACAGGAAAGATGGAAAGAAATTAATCAGAAAATAATACTAACCTGGTTAGAATGTGGGAAATAATTTATAAGAAAACGATTCAAATGGAAATAAAATTACTTGCAAGAAGAGTTATTG
>JPFL01000405.1:16583-50600 GCA_000733385.1 Paramecium biaurelia
AAGAAAGAAAATTAACTAGAAGACCTTTGACTCAATCAGATGTAGGCGAGATAGGAGAGAATCTACAAGAAGGTGACGGCACTAGAAAAGTGGTTGCAAGAAGAATAATTTCCAATGATTAGTCTATGGATCAAATGAAAGATTGGTAACAAAAATAAGGACAGATGGAAATTTAATTAGCTTAAAGTGAACCAACTAAGTATGTTGAGGAAGAAATACTTTGTTATGGAGAAAATGGATTACAGAGAAAATTAGTAAGGAGACCGTTGACGAAGGAAAATTCATAAATGGGAAATAACTTAAATGAAGTAGATAAGGACGGAAACCGAATTTTATCAAGAAAAATAGTTGACAATTCTTCATCACTTAATTAAGCCCAAAAAGATTGGTAAAAAGGATAAAATGGTACTCTTGAAAAAATTATCTCATAAGAGGAACCTGAACAATTTGTTGAAGAAGAGATTATAATAATAAATCCTAAAACAGGCAAGCAAGAACGTAAATTAGTTCGAAAACCAATAGATTAAATTAATGAATAGATTAATTATGGAGATTGTTTGAATGAATAAGGATTAGATGGAGAAAAGATTATTTCCAGAAGGATTATACAAAATTAATTTTCATCTGATGCTTTAAATTAAGAAGGTTGGAAATAAAAATAAGATGGAAATTTAGAACAAATAATAAGTGAAACAGAACCATCTAAATATATAGAAGAAGAAGTTTTAGTAATGAATCAATAAAATTAATAACTTGAAAGAAAATTAATAAGAAGACCATTGTCACCTAATTCATAGAATTTAAAAATTGGACACAACTTAACAGAAATTGATGGAGAGGGGAAATAAGTTTTATCAAGAAAAATAATTGATAATATATCTCCAGTAAAATAATAATAAAAAGAAGGATGGAAATTTGAGTAAGGCAAACTGACTAGATTAGTGAGTTTTTCGGAACCATAGTAATTTATTGAGGAGGAAATTCTAATTATCAACTAAAATACAGGAAAATAAGAGAGAAAATTAATAAGAAAACCTTATTTTGAGGATACAAAAAATTAATTTGGTGATGAATTAGATGAATAGTATTAAGGCTATAAAGTAATTTCTAGAAAAATTGTTCCAAACAATCTCTCTTCAGATGCCAAAAAAAAAGAGGGATGGATTACAAACAAAGAAGGATAGATGGAAAAAGTAATTATAACCTCTGAGCCAACCAAATATATAGAAGAAGAGATTTTAAGTTTTAATAAAGAAACAGGTTAATTAGAAAGAAAACTTCTGAGAAGGCAAATCTAAGATAACCTTGTTATGGGAGACTCGATCTAAGAAGTGGATCCTTTAGGAAATACAATTTTGTCAAGAAAAATAGTTGACAATAATTCGAATAAGGGATGGATAAAATAGAAAAATGGAACTTTAGTAATGTAGCTTTCAGTATAGGAACCAGAATAGTATATAGAAGAAGAAGTGCTCCTAACTGATAAAGATGGTCAATAAAAATTAGTTGTTGAAAGAAGACCCTTCATTTATGGGGAAGGCAAAATTAACAGAACTGATGGAGGTTTTGTTTTATCAAGAAAAGTTGTATAAAATAATTAAACTGTAACAGCTCTTAAATAAGAGGGGTGGGTAAAAGATAGTTAAGGAATACTAAAAAAAGTAGGAGATTAACCTACTGGCAATTCAACATTATCTCAATAATTGATTAATTAAGATTCTTAATATTTTGAAGAAGAGCATTAAATATTAAATCCAAAGACAAATGAAATAGAAATTATTTAATTAAAATTTCCTTATAATGCAAATAAATAAATTGGAAAAAGATTAAAAGAATAAGATTCTGAGGGTAATCAAATAATAAGTAGAAGGATTGTTACAAATCTTGATTTGGATTATAATCCATACTAATTTGTAGAAGAAATTGTGGAAATAGCAAATCAAAAATCAGGATAACCAGAATTATTTGCTATATAAAAATAGGTTAATATTACAGAGGTATAGATTGGAAGAAATTTGAATGAAAAACAACCTAATGGTTTTATTATCCGATAAAGAAAAGTTATAAATTAATTTTAGATTGATAGTTTATAAAGTTGGAAAAAAGTTACTGATGCTCCTAAAGAGTATTTTAAATAATATGCAAATATAAATATAAAGAGATCAATGTATTAAATTGATGAAGACAGCTAAGAGTAAAGAGATTCATAATATCGATCAAATGAAGAGTTAAATAGCTAAGGAATAAGAGTACCAGATTTTGATGGATCCAGAATAGATAAGCTTCTTGCCAGTTCAAATGATAAAAGAAAGCAACAGTAATCAAAAACTTTAGAGGAAGAAATTTTGATGTAGAATCCCTAAACTAAAAAGATAGAGCGTCGTCTACAAAGAAAAACAATTGAGGCAGAATTAGATCCAGAGATTGGAGATGACTTATATGAATAGGAAGAGGATATTGTAATCTTAAGTAGGCAATTAGTAGAGTCAAATCAACCATAAGATTTAATGAAAAAAGGTTGGTATGAAAAGAGTAGCAGTATTTGGTAACGAATTTTGAGCAAGAATGAATCTTTCTAAATGATTGAAGAGGCAGTAAAAGATGGAATAGGAAATAAACAAAAAATCATCATTACAAGAAAAACCTATAAAGATGAGGAATTAGTATTTGGAGAAGATTTGAAGGAATAGATTGGTTAAGATCAAACTTTAGTTCGAAGAATTAAAGTTTCTAATAGATCTCTTGCCTTTTATAAAAATTGTGATTTTAGCAAAAATAGGGAAGGAAATTACGTAAAAGTAATATAATCAAATGATAGTTCTAATGTTTAATTAAGAATTCCAAAATATTAAGAGCCAAATCTAAAAAAAAGTAAATCTAGTTGCTCATAACTATCACTAATTTAAGCTATTGAATAAACATAAATCACTAAATCTAAATCTTTAGTAAATGTTAGTGAATAGTAAAATAAAACTCAAGGAACAAATAAAGGTTAATAACCAAATGAATAATTTATGGATGATCAAGCAATAATTAATAGAACAAATATTTCTGATATATCAGAAACAGATAAAATGTTTTTGAAACAATTAGAAAGAAAGGATCATAGCAAAAAATACTCCCAGTAAGATATTTTGCGAAATAGAGTTGGATCGGACAAAAATAATAGAAGCTCATCAAGTCCTTTTTCAGACTAAGATTACAATATGAGTTCTAATTCTGTTGTGGGAATCAAAATAATTAAAAGACTTCTTCAAAAAATGATTTTAGTTAAAGTTAGAATCGGATTTGATGAATTCAACTTTATAAAGTAAGACATACATATATTTAATAGTTAATAATTTAAGAGATTCTCAAAGGCGATTCGATTAATTAAAAAATTTGGAACTAAATGTGGATTTGCTTCTCTTAATGAACATAGGTTAAAAACATTTATAGAATTCAATGAAGATGATATTATAAAATACAATTAGATGCTAACAGAAAATAAAATTTAAGCAATGGAACATATCCAAGAATAGGGTTAGTAGGCTGAACCCATAGAATTGAGCCCTGATGAAAAAGGATCAAGGACATTAGTTAAATCTCAATCATAAATTTTACCTAAATAACTCAATTTTAGAAACTCATTTGTTGCTACTCCATAAAAAGAATAATAACAATTATCTTCAAAGTAAAATAAGTCTGGTTAACCTGTAAGAGCCGCATAAGCTCCATCTACTTCGATTATTATTTCTTCACTTCCTCAAACATAATAATTAGTCAGGGGGTCTAATAATTCCCGTAGTTCTACTATCAAAACTATTGCTAGTCCTTAACCTCAATAAACAAAATAGTATAAATAAAAATAATTAAATAGTGCTGCTCAATAAAAATTTTCCTACCAAAGCGACGATAAAAAAAAAAGTGGTTAAAACACGAGCTAAAGCACACAAAAAAGTAATAGATAACAAGAAGTTCCTTCAGTAAAGATTATTAACTATATTTAAGGTTAATCAAAGTTAAAATGCCTCACAATTATCAATTTAAAACCCAACTAATTAATTAGCTGCCCAGCAAAAAGAAAAAGTTTCATAGTAATTTAAAAAAATGGGATCGTATTCTCTAAAATCAAAAAAATGAAAATATTTTTTTTACAATAATATCAATTGCTAAATTATTTCTAAAAAATCTTGAATCATTAAATTTTTGATATTTTCATAAATAATTTATATTTCTTAATGTATTTTTAATGATTCCCTAAATATGCATGCATATTCAAAATTTGAGTTCAGATGGTAAAATTAAGAAAAAAAAATGTGTTTTAAGAGAATCATCATTTTTGATATTTTCGAACCATTAAGCTGCTTGATAATTTGATTCAAATTTTATTTTACTGATTTAATTTATATATATTCATTTATAATTTTTAATATATAATTAAACTTATAATAATTGATTCAATCAAACAAAGAACTTGGAACATTTTATATGCTACTACCTCCTTGATTTATTCTCCTTTATTTAGGCACTTGCTTTTATGCCTTTAAAGAATTTTGATTCTGTATTTAGCCAAGGTTTTGAGAGAAAGGATCTTATTGAGCCATTTAGGGATTTTTTTCATTACTTAGTAAATTATTCTCAATAGGAGTTTATAGATTCTCTGGTTATTTTTAACTCACTTAAGCTTCAACTTCTGCCTATTTCCAAATTTCGTCTTGATAATCTTCGCTATTTAATTTCATTTGATTTTTTTAACTTTAGAAAATCACTTATTAATCTTATCCCATTTATTAAACCTAATTTGATAAGTGATTAAAAAAATCTTCAGGGTTTTCTGAGGTTTGTTTATTAGGTAATATATCACTATGTTATTCATTTTAGCTTTCTGTTGTCACTTATATTGATTATTTTTATTGATCTTGCTTGATATCAGGATGAATATTTCTAACTTGTTTTGTTGACTTTTTAGGTGGAAGTGGATTGGCTTATTTTTCCAAAACAATTTTTTATTTTTATGGCGATTCTTGCTATTTGACATTTTTTTTTTTCTTATCTGCTTGTTATGGTTCTTCTTTTTATGAAACCTTTTCAATTACTTATATCTTTTCTTGTTCCAAACCCACAACTTAATGTGATTTTTAAGTCTATGTTTATGGATTTAAAATTAAATCAGTTTTTTGATTTGTGTGATTAATAGACTTTTCATTAAAATTCAAATGTTCTTCCTATGTTTTTTCTTATTATTGTTTTATTTTATTCATCAAATCCTTTAAAATTGCTTATCTTTCTTAAAATGTTGCTGTGGTTAAATTTTATGTCTCCTATTTTGTTACCTTTTTAGCTAAATTAACTTATGCTTTCAATGAAACTATTTCATTTTCAAATATCTATTTCTATTTACTCATATCTTTTTAAAATTGCTCTTTTACTCTTTTCAATTCTGATTGATAAAATTCTTTTTATATCTGCATTTCTTTATATTTTTGTCGTATTTCATTTAATTCGCTATATAGTTAAGCTATTAACTCAGTATCTTCATTGTTGACTTAATCATTTATATTCTTTAACAAACTTTTGCATAATTTACTTTATGATATGTCAATATCATCTTAAACTATATCTTGATTTAATTTATTGTCAGATGGGAGAGGCTCCATCTATTTATTTTATAATTTTTCTTTGACTTACTAAAATGTCTCTATTTGCTTTTATTTTTGTAGTAGTTGTTATTAGTATATCAATTTCTAATCAATCTAAGCTTGGGAATTAAGTATTGGTTCATATTCTTCAACTTCTTCATCTTTAGCTTCCTATTAACCATCATCCTATAGCTTATTATCAAGCTCTTCTAAAAAAAATTTAATTTAAGATTAAGATTCTATAAGCTCAGCTCCTTAATCATCAATTTAAGCTGGATTTTCAAGTACATGCTCTATTTTCATCTTTATTTCTGAAATGGCTTCACAATCATTTAGTTGGTTGGTAAATTTTTATTCTTTATACTTCTACGTGTTCTTGAATGACATAATTATTAGAATAATAAATATTATTTACCATTTTAAATTACTCATTATCAACATAATTTCAAAATCAAATAAAGAAGTGATTCTAAATTCATCAATTGTTAAGAGTTCTTAACTTAAAATAGGAATATTAATATAAGTGGATTATTCATACAAGATTAATAGCTAAATAATTGAATACATTAAATCTATTTTTGTTCTAAGGGAAAGCTTAATAAGTAAATTAATATGTGCTTAATAATGAAGAGATTTAACATACTACAAATGAGAAATTATTGCATTAACATCTTGGTAATATGTTGATTTGATTTTGGAGGAAAAAAAGATATATTTCCTTTCCAAGGTTTATTGAAAGAAGTTGCTTCTCATTTTGGAGTTGGATCATTTATAAAAAATTGCCAAGAACTATTAAAATTAATTGACACTAGTTCTACATTACCTTAAGAATTTACTATAGAATACATTCACAAACATTGTAATAATAATTGATTGGAGAAGGGGATAATAATGAAAGTAAAAAGGAAAAGCTTGGAATAGAGTAGTGGAATATGCTATATCTGATTAATTAAGGATTGTTGAAACTTAAGTAAAAAAAGAAAAGAAAAATAAATAAATATTAATTCTATTTTAGGATTACTAAAAATGATAAAGAACATTTAAGTGATCTTAAATTTTAAGGAGATAGAACATTAAATGCTATATTGATACGGGTGATTTAAAGGACTTAAGGAGAGGGATGAGCCTAAAATCTCAGATGAAAAGGTTGAGCTTACTGTTTAAGAAAACTTTGGTCTTTATTTTAATATGGCTAATGATGAGGATGGAGGTCAAATTCATACTTTTTCGCACCTATTTACAGAAGACAAACCATCATTTTTTTAGGAGTCTAGTATTTTGTGCCTCATTTCATTGTAATTTATATTGAAAAGGATTCACTTATGAGAAGTTTCTAATGTGATCTTTAAAATAGGTAGCTCAATATGGAAAAAGTGTGTGATGGAATGATATTCAAGAACAGTAAAAGGCAGTTCAAATAAACTTAGATGCTATTCATTCGGTACTTACTAGATGTGCACATTTCGCATTAGGTCAGGCAAGTTAGGCACTAAGCATTTTATCGCTGGTTTTCCTATCCAAGAATTTTTAGGCATTGGAAATTCAATAATGTTTCTCAAAATTAATTTAAATGATTTATAGACTACATCTTAAATTACCTGTTTCTCCACAATAGGCTGAAGATTTCAAATCGCCTCTCTATCATGGATACAATTAATTGGGGATATATGGAAACTAAAAATGAAAAACTCAACTGATTAGGCTTTAATTTATACTTATAGCTTTGGTTTTTAAGTTTATTGACTAAAATTAGAAATTATTTAGAGATAGATTAACTACTAATAGTCCAGATTGATTGAAAAATAATGTTGGTGAAGGTGGTTATCAAGAAAATCAATTAGAACTAATAGATTAATGGCCTACTATCCAAAATAATAAGTCAGAATAAATGTATCTTGTAAATATTGTTATAATTTTTAGCTATTATTTAATTTTAGTAGATGTTGGACTTTGTTTCTGATTATATTTTAAAGTAGAAATTAGAAGAATACAAAGAATGAGCTTATAAATAACTTATGAAATAATTAAATTTAATTAATAATTACGTGTTCAATAATGGAAGAACGTCGATTGCCACCTCATTTAAGAAGAACTCAATAGTAATAGCCCATCAATCGAGAACCAGAACAGCCTGTGTAATAACCTCCTGTGCAACAAAGATAAGCAAATGTATACTAATAGCCATAACATGAAAATAATTAACAATAATACAATGCATAATAATAATATGTAGGTCAATAATAATACTCACAATAACAACCATATCAACCATAATAATAATTTCCCCCATAATAGGTAGAGTAGCAGCGAAAACCATCAAAAATAGATGTTGATCAAATTCCTAGACCATACATAAAGTCAGAAGAATCTATTTTGTACTAATAGTAAGTATTAATATGTATAAGAGGTTCTCTACAGCTCCTGCACCTTTATATCATCCTCCTTCTGTGCATTAATTTTATTAGACACTTGATGAAGGGAATTGTGGACCTAGATATATGAGAAGCTCAGTATATGCATTAGGAAATGAACCATCTATTCTACAATAAACTGAGATTCCATTTGGAATTGTAGTATAACCATTAATGGAACCGTCCCTTTTTGAATCAGAATTACCATAAGTTGAATTTACTAATGAACCATTGCGTTGTTAGAGATGTAAAGCTTATGTTAGCCCTTACTTTTAATTTGGTTAAGGAGGTAATATTTATGTGTGCAACATTTGTAAAATGAAGAATTAAGTGCCACCTGATTATTATTGTGTTTTGGGTTAAGGAAATTAAAGAAGTGATAAATTTTAAAGGGATGAATTAAATAAAGGATGTTATGAAATTATAGCACCTACTAGTTATATAAAAAAGGAAATAAAGAATACTTTAATATTAATTTGTATAGAGTTGACACAGATATCAGTGGCTAAAGGTTTGTATTCTTAAGTGATTTCATCACTCTAATCAATTTTGGATACAATTCCATACCCAAATAAAACAGATATTGCATTTATAACATTTGATTCAAAAATATAATTTTACAACATACCAAAAAATTTAACAGGAGAACCTTAAATAATTGTAGTTAGTGAAATTGATGAAGCTAATGTACCACTTCCACCAGAGAAGCTATTTTTAAATATAGAGAATGACAGAGATAAAATTGATTATATGTTAGAAAAACTAGGTAAATTTGGAGAAACTATTACTCAATAGCCAAATTAACTTGTTTCAGTAGGAACAGTTTTATCAAATGCAGTATAATTAATGTAACCTAGAAGTGGACGTATATTGTATTTTGGATGTTCAGCACCCAGATATGGAATAGGCAAATTACCATAAAAACCAACAGATACTAAATTATTTGGTACAGATTAGGAAAAATTGTTTTATTAACCTAATGATCAAGCTTATGTCAAATTGGGATAAACATGTCTTAGAAATCACATTTCAGTTGACTTATTTATTGCAAACGATGAAAATTTTGAATTAGCCACTGTTTCTCCAGTTTCTAATATCACAGGTGGAAGTATATATTTTTACCCTCATTATAATCAATAAATTAATGGAACAGAATTGCATTATGCATTATATAGAAATCTTACAAGGTCTTATGCATATGATCTCATCATGACTGTTAGAACTTCTCCAGGAATTATATTATTTGATTATTATACAGGAAGTGGAAAAATATCTGTAAGAGATTTGGAATTATCTTCTTTGAATTCAGATTAATCAATTGCAATAATGTTAAAGTAAGAGGAAAAGATATTGGATCCTGAAGCCTATATATAATATGCTTTATTGTTTACTAATTAATAAGGATAGAGAGTGATAAGAGTGTTTAATTTATAATTATAAGTTGTTAATAAGAATAGTGGAAACAATGCATGGCATAACATTTTCAAAACTGGAGATGTAGATTGCATTGCTACATTAATAAGCAGAAAAAATCTACCAAATATTATGGTTTAATAAATTAAGTAAATTAGAACAACTCTTTTTGAATCAGTTGTAAATATTTTACATGCATATCGAAAATATGTATTATTTATATTTTAATATAGTGTTCAAGTAATAGTCCTGCAGGATAGTTGATTTTACCAGAAGCAATTAAAATCTTACCTCTTTATTTATAAACTCTATCAAAGCGTGATATACTTAAATATGGAAATGTTAGAATAGATAATAGAATCTTTGAAATTCATTTAGTTTTGTCTCAATCAATGCATTTTCTAAATAATTTCTTTTATCCTAAATTATTCCCAATTCATGATATTAATTCTTAAATTGTGGCTGATAAGTATTATGTGGGTACTGTGACTGATGAAGAAAAGACAGTTTTGCCAAATAATATTGCCACCACAATTGATAAAATTAAATCAGATGGAATTTATATCCTAGATACAAGCTAATTTATATATATTTATGTAGGATAGAATGTTGATTAATAATTATTATAGAATGTAATTTAATCATCAAATATTAGCTATTTGGAGTGAATTCTTTTGCAGAACTAAGCTCGATAGAATTATTTACAAAAATTGACACTGATTACAGCACTAAAGTCTAAAATTTAATTGAATCATTATAACAGATCAGAGGTGGTACTTATGTTCCTGTTAGAGTTGTTCGTCAGAAGTATAATATCATAAAATATGGGTAGTTCTCCATAAGCTTCATTGGTACAATCAAAATTAGTTGAGGATGAATAGCAACTTGAGAAATCATATGCTGATTTTCTTTGTGAATTGCATGGAGCTATCTAAAATAAAGGAGGTGTGTGAGATAATTTTATATATTAAATAAATAATGATATTTATGGTATATATTATCTTGAACATTAAAATCATTCTTACTATGTTAGATTGTCTGTATTTTATGTATATTATTATAATCTAAGAGTTTAGAGTTCGGAAATATTTTACGAACCAATTAATGATTATACTTGAAAACTTGATGTAGTTTGCGATGAGCGATTTAATAAATCAGTATCATATTCTTTTAATTATTACAGTAATTATTCTGTTTATCTAATGTTGTCTGCACTATCAATTTTAGCTGCTTATAAATCGACTGATTTCAAATCAAAGATTTGATCTTTTTTCTACTTGATATGTTGTTATATGCTGCGGATTTTATCACGTATTAATAAGTTTTAGAAATTTATAGGTGTTGTTGAATCTTACTACAACAATTCATATGTAGTTTTGGTACCGACAATTTATTCTCTCTAAACAATTCTAAATAATTATTACCTTAAGTTGAACTTCTTTATGGTTTAACTTTCCTTATGTTTCTGTTAACTTTTCTTATGTTTCTGTTAACTTTCCTTATGTTTCTGTTAACTTTCCTTATATATCTATTAACTTTTTCTGTAAATGTAAAGTGAATTAAATCCAATCCTTCACAAAATTTTGATTGACATAGGCATCCGCACAAGCCAATTCAATTATGATTGATTAATAATATTCCTCATTTGAAATGATTTCTTTATCACTAAAGATTTATTCTATTGTCTTTTGTTATAATGGCTCTGTAAATTGTGTAATGGAACTATTCATTATAAAAAAATAAATAATGAATTCATTAATAATTTTGATACTATAATAATAATCCAATCGCTTAAAATAGTAAATTATGTATATGAATATTTTATTTACTACATATTATTTTAGAATACCCTTTTTGATAATATTATATTAAATTAATTTATTAAATGAGACCTAAAGAATCAGATGTTTATAAGAGAATTCGATTATTGGGATAAGGATCCTTTGGAAAGGCTTACTTATGTGAATCTTTGAAAGATCATTCTCTTTGTGTAATAAAGCAAATAGATGTGAGATATTTAAGTGAGGAAGAAAAAAAAGTAAAGAGAATTTAAAAATGTTTAGGAAACCTATTAAGAGTTTAGAATAATGGCTTAACTAAAACATCCAAACATAATCAACTTTAGAGAAGTTTATAAAACTGTCAAAGGGAAGTTATGTATAGTTATGGATTATGCTGAGGGTATTAATACTAATTATTTGATTCAAAATAGGAGGTGATCTGGCACAATTAATAAAAAATCATGATGGCTATATTCCAGAATCTAAAATTTTAGATTGGTTTACTTAAATGTGTTTGGCAATCAAACATTGTCATGATCGTAAAGTCATTCATAGAGATATTAAAACATAAAACATGTTCCTTACAAAGGATATGAGAATTAGATTAGGAGATTTTGGGATTGCAAGATTATTAGATAACACCCGTGATAAAGCACATACCATGGTTGGCACACCATATTATTTGGCTCCAGAATTACTAGAAAACAAACCTTATAGTTTCAAAGGTGATGTTTGGTCATTAGGAGTGATATTATATGAGGTATATAAGAGACTTAATCTTAGATGTGTGCAAAAACTCCTCCATTTAATGCAGAATCTTTGGCATCACTAGCTTTAAAAATAGTCCGTGGATAGTATTAAGCTATTTCAAATAATTATTCATCACAATTAAGAACGTAAATCTACATTCATAATTAATCAAAGATAGCCTTGTGAATTAACTTCTAACTGTCAATCCTGAAAAAAGACCAGATGTACATCATATATTAAAAATGCCAATAATTACAAATAGAATAAAGAATTTTCTATCTGAAACCATGAAGAGAAGCGAATTTGATCATACAATTTTACACAATCAATAGATTTAATTAACTGATACTACTATTCCATTAATAGATGATTAAGATGCAAAAGTAGAACAAACAGAATAGACTCCAAAAAGTAGAAACTAAATACAATAACAATTACCAGGCATCAAGAGTCCACCTAATGGTTAATAAAAATAAAGAAAAAATAGTGACCTTAGAAAATTACCAGAAATTAAGGTTCCAAAACCTGAAAGACCTCCAATTTCTAGATAATAAACAAGTCGATAATAATTACATTAGTTACCTAGTTAACGCATTTAACCATCAACACCAGATTTGGGAATTGGACATAAATAAAAGAATTCTAGATTTATAACTAAAGAAAGCCCTGATTCTTTTTAAGGATCTGATTAAATATTGGAAGAAGAAATTAAAAATAGTGAATAAGGAAGTCCTAAGTTTTTTTAAAATATTTTAGATAAACCTCATATTAAAAATATTAAGGGATTATCTAAATTAGATTAGATATAAAAAATAAAATTAGGATAAAGATTTGAAGATGAAGCTAAGAAACCTGTATATAGAGTTCATGCCTAACCAAAATAATTGGAATAATTTAATAAAAAATAGAGAGATAGAAAGATATCTGAAGAAATAACATCATCCTATTAAAAATAAGAGATATGTTAATAATAATAATTGGAAAAAATATCAGAAACTCCAGAATAAAAATTACTAGACAAAACTACTGTTAGTGACTTTTAAACTTCAGAAGAATAATAATAAATTTAAAATAATAAGCAAACTGTTGATACTGCTGCATTTGACTTTTAACCTTAACTATAGTTTTAAGTATTTGATGTCACTTAGAAAAAACTTATTAAATAAAATAAAACATCAACATCAAAAACAGATGAGGATAAAAATAAAAAAAAGAATTATAAAATTATATACAAAGATCCATTTTAAAAAAAAGCTTAAATAATTTAAAAAAGAAATAGTGAAGAGGATATGAAAGATATGATAAATGAATTAAAAAATGTGCTTGTAAATATTAAAATTTATTATTAATTTTAGTCAGAATAACCTAAAAAAATAGAGGAGCTTCCCTTATAAGGATAAAATGATTCTGAAGGTTCTAGAATATATTCAGAAGATTCAAGTGAAGATTTTAGAGAAAATGCTGATACCTTACCTCCTAAGACCTAAATGAATACTTGGATGTAAAGTAACGCAGAATAAATACAATATATAAATTCATAAAAATCAAAATCATAACCAGAACCTAGAGGAGCAAACTAAAGAGGTTCAAAAATTTTGAAAGATAAACTAGAAATAAAATTAGGATAGCATTTTGAATAATTATATAAATTAGCGAAATTATGTTCTCATTAAGAAGATTTAGGAAAGTAGCATATAAAGATGGCTATATTGGATAATCTTGATTTGAATGAGAATAAAGCTGAAACATGTGCAACATTGCTAGTGACATTAGCAACTATTGGTTACTGATTTTTTTTGTTTTCAAAAAACTAATCATAACTATTTCATTTAACTCAATTTTTATTCCCATCCTTAAAAACTTTACGCCCATGCAGGAGTTGGTAATTAGATTTCTGCCATGCATTTCTTAATTAAATCGACATCTAATGGTTTAGCAAATGGATCAACATGCTCTACCTCATCATAATTTATTTCATCTTCTTCTTCTTTATCAGAATTCTCTTCCATTTTTTCATATCCTTAATATTCTTAAAATTCATCATCTTCATTTAGATTCAAGTTCTCCTCCTTCTCCTCCTTCTCCTCCTTCTCTTCCTTCTCATCATTTTTCTCATTTTATTGATTATCATTGTTTAAATTATTAATTTAATCAATTGGATATTCAGCTCCTTTATAGTTTGGATTGTCATATTTTTTGAACATCTCATATTCAGCCTCCATCATGGCTAATTTTTTGTCAACAATTTAATCCTATTATTATGATAAGTTTTTCATACTATTGACTTCTGATCTAAGTCTTAATTCATTAATTTAAATAGTAATTATTCTTATATTTAGGAATTAACAAATATGTAAAAATATGTAAAATTCTTTAATATTGCTTAATAATTAAAGTTTGTCTAGAGAAAAGGATGGACAAGATTTCCACTAATTTAAGAAGTTGAATCTGTTGCTGATCACAGTTGGATGATTTAAATGATTGCTTTATCTTTGCCTACAAATGAATTAAATAAAGATAAATGCATAAAGATTGCATTACTACATGATTTAGCAGATGTCATTGTAGGTGATATAATTCCATGTGAAAATATTCCAGCTAATGAAAAAAAATTGAAAGAAGATAATGCAATTAGAATTATGATATAAGATTTAGATGAAGAAATTAAAAATGAACTTTATAACATTCATAAAGAATATGAGAATGGTGAAAGTATTGAAGCAGAAGTCATAAGAGAATTAGACAAATTGGAAATGTTATTTTAGGCATTTGATTATGAGTAGAAATATAAAGTCAGATTAGACGAATTTTACACATGTTAGACAAGAATAAAGACAAAATATGTTAGACCATTATTGGATGAGTTGCTTAAATAGAGGGAATAATTCTTGTCTTATTGAAAATTATTAATTTAAATATGATATAAAGTTCTACTCGTAACCGTTCTGAACAATTAATCTATCAAAGAAGATAATAGGACTAGTATGTAGGCAAATTGAACACAAAGCTTCGACAAGAACATTACGAGAGAACATTTGCAGCTTGGGAAAATAAAGGAAAAGATGTTGCCAACATATAATATACAAAGAATAGGTTTTGACATAGCATATCATAGACTTCAATAAATTCGTACAGAAGCTGAAGCAAATAAGAATTAAAGAAGAGAAAAACTAGCATTTTTGCTTAATGAAGAGCATGAACAATATCAATAAGAGATTAAAGCAATGGTTGAAACTCCAGAATAGGTTAAAGAGAGAATGATGAAAGAAGTTGCTGAATTAAAATAAAGAAAGGAGGCTGAAAGGGCTAGTTAAGCAGATGCTGCATATAATCGAAGATTTAGAGAAAATGCTGATGAACTTAGAATGGTGAATTAGCAATTTAATGAATTATAAGCAGTAGCATATCGAAATATGCAAATGATGGAGAAATAAAAAATGCTTGAGGATCATTATGAAGGTATAGAATTGAAGAATTATATTTTTTAGAGGAAATGATATATGCAGAATTATATAGAAGGGAAATATTAAAAAAGGAGAGGTTGGAAAAGGAGAAGGAATTGATATCGAAAGCTAAAGTAGATGAACGAAATAAGGTGTTGGCAGTATAAACAAAAATGAATGAAGTTAAACATTAAAAAACAAAGGAAGAAATTGAATAGGAAAAATAAATGCTAGTAAAATTATTTGTTGATATTTTTAGAAAGAAGAATGGAAAAGAGAGGAGGAAAGAAATAAATA
The DNA here is from genome assembly GCA_000733385.1 of Paramecium biaurelia. Classification (NCBI taxonomy): domain Eukaryota; phylum Ciliophora; class Oligohymenophorea; order Peniculida; family Parameciidae; genus Paramecium; species Paramecium biaurelia. Next base: position 32,300 of record JPFL01000405.1, read on the forward strand.
AAGAGAGAGTCAGTTTATGAATTATAAGAAGGAAATAAATTAAGAAATTGCATTAAATAATGAATAACAAAAGGAATATAAAAAACAAATTAAATTTTAAGAGAAGATTGAGGATAAGGAAATGATTTCTTAAGTACTTGCAAGAGAAGAAGCAATTAGTAAGATGGAATAAGCGGAGAAATAAAGATAGAAAGAAGAAACTAGACAATTTTTGCTTAATTTTAAGAATAGAACAAACGAATATAGTGTAAATGATCAATTAAAGGAAAGATTAATTAATGAAGAAAACAATAGGTAATGGGAAACCAAAGAAGCAAAATGGAAGGCTGAAGATGTAATATAAGTTTCTATTGTAAGGATGCAAGAGTGAAATTGATGTATGAAGTATATGCTCAAAGAGCAGATAATGTGGAAATAAAAAAGAAATTAATTGATGATGAGAAGAATGTTAAGTAATTGGATAAAATGGAACTTTAACGCTAGATGGAATTGTATCAAAAAGAATTAGAAGAAAAATAAAGATTAGAATAAGAAGTAAAATTATTCAACAATTTGTTTAGAAAATTATGTAAACAAAACACAATTTAATAAATTAAATGGATGAGAAAAAACAAAGATAATAATTGTTAAGAGATAAAAAGTAACAAGAAGAAGAAGCACTTCGAAAATAAAAAGAAGAATATGATAAAAAAATAGAATTAGAAAAGGCTAGAGGTCGTGCTTTGCTTGATGAACTTAGAAAATAAAGACCATATTGAATTATTAGTATTAATTCAAATATTATTTAAAATAATCACTTTATTGAACATATTTAATATTTATAGAGTATTCTTTAATTAGATAAGTGATTGAAGCTGCTTTTTAATTGGAATTCTCATATGTTTCATAAATAATAAAAAATTGATTAAATTAAATTATTTAATTCTTGGATATGTCAACTCCTCAAATAAAAACAAAATTGGTTCAAACATTTGGAAGAAAGAAGAATGCTGTAGCATGTGCAAGTGTTAGAGAAGGAAAGGGTACTTTATAACAATAAAAAAAAGGTTTGGTTAGAGTAAATGGTGCTCCAATTGAATTAGTCAATCCAGCCCCATTGAGATAAAAGGCTCTCGAACCATTATTACTTCTTGGTTAAGTTAGAACAGGCAGAATAGACATTAGAGTCACAGTTAGAGGTGGAGGAAGCACTGCTTAAGTTTATGCCATTAGATAGGTAGAATTAGCAAACTTAAACATATTAATTAGGCCATCAGCAAAGGAATTGTTGCTTACTATCAAAAATACATTGATGAAACTTAAAAGAGAGAAATCAAAGATCTATTATTATAATATGATAGAACACTTTTGGTTGCTGATCCAAGAAGATGTGAGCCAAGAAAGTTTGGTGGTAAGGGTGCTAGAGCCAGAAGATAAAAGAGTTACAGATGAAAATTTTATATCATAGTACATTAAAATATATAAAATATTAATGGAATTTTAGTGTTGTTAATGTTAGATAGAGTTCAATCAGACTGATCATTCACCTCTTGTATTGCCTAGTTGTGGTCATTCAATTTGTTTGTCTTGTGTCAATTAATATACTTCTGGAGAGTAATCTTTAATTTGCAAAGAAGACGGGTATACATCTATTACATTTATTTAAGAATTGAATGCAATGTGCAAAGAGATATCAAATATTTTCCACATAATTAAAGCATTATTACATTACTTAAGAAACGACGATCATCAGGGAGATGTATTACTACTATTCAAACTCCTGATGAACATTAATAATAGATTCATAATTAATTGAAGGATGTTAGTGATTTCTCAAGTGAAAAGGGAATTTCTCAATCTTAATCTTATGAAGCATTACCTAAATCTAGTCTATGCAAATTACATTAAAAGGAACTAGAATTAGTCTGTCAGGAAGATGGCTAGTATATTTGTGTAAATTGTGCATTATTTGGTCCACATAAATTTCATAATTATCTTCCAATTGAATAATATCTCAAATAAATAGAATCAGCTGTTTAATAAATATCAAATGTCTACAAACTAATTTAAACTGAAAGAAATAGTTAAGAATAACTTAAACAATTACTAATTTTTGGACTTAATTAATAATAAAATTGTTTAAAATCTCTTATAGAATTATAATTTGATGATCTTATTAAATCAATTTAAGATATTAAATTATAAGTTTTGCATAAGGTTGAACTTAATTATTAAAATTCTATTGAACATTAATCCAATAAACTTGATTCAGAATTCATTTCATTATAGATTGAAGCTGATAAATGGTTAAATTAGGCTAATCACTAATTAAGTCTATTATTAGAAGATTCTGAATAATAGAAATGCTAAAAATTTGATGATCAAATAGTTAAATAAGGGGAGATTATGATATAATAATTTGATAAAATTAAACAATAAATCAGCTTTAAAATTGAATAAACTTATAATTCACTTGATGTTTAAGTTCCTATCTAAATAATCATAAATTACATTACTAAAATGATGGGTTTAAATAAAACTAAATCTGAAGTACTCAAATAGGAATTTATACAACCTCTAGAATCTATTTTAGAGGAGAAAGATCCTATAAAAAAAATGGATTAATCAGACTTTTTATTAGATGATAAGTAACATTAAGAAGAAACATTCCAACAATATGAATAACATAAACCATTATAACTTGATGTATAAAAAGGAAAAAGATTATCTGGTGTATTTTCTTAATCACAATAACCAACCCAACCAACTTCACCTTCTTAAGATATGACAAAATCAATTAATTTTACTTCTAGCCAAAATTAACCTATTAAATTAAAAGAAAGAAGCATGACATTATCACAACATGAACTATTAGACGTTTCACAAATTCTTGTTTAAAAATAATCTAAAATTAACAATAGCAATTAAAATAGCAATTCAAAACAATAGAAAAAATTCACAAATAATCAAAAAATGAATGATAAACTATCTAATACATTTAGTATCATTCATTAAGACAAAAGTGAAATCATTGATCTTAGTTCCATTGGTAATAATATTATTCTTAAGTAGATTTTAATGATCAAATTATACAAATCTTGGGAGAGTATTTGAAAGGTACTTAAACTGTTAAGGTCTTAAAATTAAGTAAATGCAAATTAACAGATGATTTACTATAAAAGTTAATTTTGAATATCACTTAAACAAAGTAAATTATTATTGTTATGATAATAGAATTAATACATTACATCTTTAATAAAATATTTTAACAGAAAAATGTCTTGATAATATCTTATCCAATTTGAAATAAAATGCTCAAATACAATTAAGAAGCTTATATTTGAATTAAAACAATTTTACTGCTGCTAAGGCTAAGAAGAGGATAGATGAACTTAAAAAATTTGGAATTTAGATATCATTATGATTTTTGATAACTTATTTGATATGTAATTTATGATATATATTATACAATCTTAAATGTATATAGATCTATATATTTAGCTAATTAATTAATAAAAATTCAATTTATTTTTTTAATTTGAAATTATTTCTTTTCGCTTTTCGGATGACTTTTTATACTTAACCTTGCATATTATTAGATTAAACGAAGCAAAACAACAATAAATATGGATATATAAAAAGCATTTATCTTTATATCATTCACAGGTATCAAGTTCATATACAAAAAAATCAATGTCATTACCTGATTATATTAAATTTTTTTGCTTCATTTTTATAAGTATTGTAATAAAAATAAGACAAATTTATTAATGAACTTAAGAAACTCAAAAATATTGTGTTTAGATAATCTAATTTATATTTTTTAGGTAATATTTAATCATTAAAATTAATTACTTTAAAAATCAATCAAGTGTTTTATTTGATAATATAAGAATATTAAATATATAGTAGAGTATTCAAAGTTATGCATTTATCAATTAATTTAATAAATACATATTTTGTAAGTGAAGATAAATTATCCATTTTATTTGATTATTAAATATCATTAACAAAAGAAAAAGCAAATACACAAAGAATTAACTCAAAGTTTTGATGGAGAATCAACAGAATTCTGTTTTTTTAAAAATTTTCCATCTGGCCCTCTTTCTCTTTTTAGTGCATGTTAATGCCTTGATTCGTATATATATTTTTAGTTGGATTTATCCAATACCTTTGTTGCTTATTATGTTCTCAATTCTTCTAACTTTAATGCTTATTATGCTCTTTTGATTCTTCTGATCATGATTCGTCTATATCTAGGAATTAATAAGTTATATTACTATTTCTGATTAACATATCTAGGTTCTTGCTCATATTATATAATTATGGGAAATTTAGATTAGTTTTTTTCTTCCTATTTTCCTTAATTTTGTAAATCAGTTTCCTTATAATGATTAGTAAATTCAAAGAAATTAGTAAGGTATTGTTAATTTAAGAAATGGCTTTTCGATCTTTCATCTTCTGGGTAGAACATTGAATACTACTTTTTTTCATTTTCCCTTTAATTTTCTTACAACATAAAAAAGAAATTTAATTATAGCGGGTTAAAAAGGTTTATAAATACAAATTATTAATGAAAAACACAAGATATTATAAAATTATTAGTCTAAACATTTCCATGACTAATTATCAAAGAATTAAAAAAATGAATAATGATTATAAAATAAAAGTAAATTAGTTCTAGAAGAAAAAATAAATAGAATTAATATTTATATGTATATATAAATTTCTAGAGTTAAAAAGGGAACATTATTTAATATAGCATTTATATATAAATATGATGAGATAATGATTGAAGATTTTGGAATAGTAAACTAATTTTTTTATACTATTGATAAATTAATAACAATAATTTTGTATTATTATTTAACATTCAAAGCATAAACTAAGATATTTTTTATTAAGAGAATGAATGAAACTAGTTGTTAATAATTATTATGAGATAAAATTAATGAGATATTTGATTATTTTTTCTAATAAAATGATAATTTTTATTTTTATAAAAATCACAAATTATTTACATTTTAAGATGGCTATTAGAAGTGATTCTTAAAGAGTTTTTTAAACATAAATTCTTAAAACCTTGATGAATGAGAATCATTTACTGAAATCTTAGGCAAAAAAGAAGGATGCTTTGATAGTGTAATTATTATAAAAGAAAGTAAAAGAAAGTGAATAAATTTTGAAATCTGATAGAAAGGGAAAACAAAATGGATCTCAAACAAGGAGAGATGATAAGGATTTAAGAATACACACAAGAATAAAGACTCTGATTGACTTGTTGCCAGACGGGTTTTGAATTCAAAATTTTCGCACTTATTTTTTAATATATTATAAAATTGTGATGAGTGATTCAGATGATTCATTAAAGTAATAACACCAACTTCCGTAAAATTTTGGTGAAATTATTGATTCAGATGACGAGAACTGGATGCCTCCTAAAAAGAGTTACAGCTAACTAGAAGAATTTGAACCTTCGAAATACAACAAGAACATAGTAGCTTTAGATTGGGATTTTAATAAAGTAGAATACTTGTTTAAAATAAATAGGTGTTTGTAAAAGAACTGTAAATTGAAGCTTTATAAGATCCAACTTGGAGAGCATAAGTCATCAAATAATTTGAGATACATCCTACTTTAGATCATCCTAATATTGTTAAAGTAATAACATTTATCTATTATTTAGGTTAAAGAGTAGAACTATGAGGACAAAAAAATAGTTTTGGAATTCTTAAACGAGGCAAACTACTTTAAGAAAGCAATACTAGAAGTACAATTGTTATTTTAAACTTTTAGTAAGCACGTCCTATAACAAATATGATTAAATTAAGATCTTATATTTAAGATATAACAGAAGGACTTAATTATTTGCATAATTTAAGTAATATGTCTAAATATTTGAGATTTTGTTCACATGGATATTAGATTAGAGACTTTGCATTGTACTAGAGGACCAGAAGATCTAATTAGAACAGTATCTAAATAATTAAATAGAGGTAAAACTTGGAGATTTTGGGAATATCTAAAGAAAGGGTGATATTTTAAATGCCTTTCATTATGAGTTCATCAAAAAAAGACAACCAATGATGCCACCTGAATTAGCTATAGGTTGTTAAGCAGATCCTAAAATGGATATCTGGTGTTTTGGCATAGTGATTCATTAAATGATTATGGCCTATGCACCTAATTTGATGCCTTAAAATTAGAATCAACCAACAAAAATATCATTTGCAAAAGCCCATTGGAGTAAATACGAAGTTGAACTTTTCAAATTGGTGAAGAGCATGTTATAAATTAATGCAAATGATAGACCATCAGCATAGTAAATACTATAAATTCCATGGCTTTAATGATAAATATATATCTATAAAATTAAAGCAACCAATTATATTGATTCTTCAATTTCTATCAATTATATTAAAAGATAATTAATAACAAAAATTAGTATAAAATAGTTTTGTATCATCGAATACTGATGTTATGGGGTGCCAATTAGCATTTACTATTTTATTCATTACCAATTGATTATGGATAGATACTCCAAAACCTCAAAGTCTCATCTCCTGCTCCAGTCACTATGGTATATCCATCAGGAGACATTGCTAGATATAACACACTTAATTGTAATAAATATATACCGACTAGTATGACCAATTAAAGTGCCAATTCTTTTCATACCATTACATTTCCATAGTATAATTTAATGTTGACTATAACCATGTGTTGAAATCAATTCATTTTCTATTTTACTGAACATTAAATTACAGACTTAACTTCCAGTATCTTCTTTTGATAACATTTTGCCTTCTAAAGTATTCCAAAATCTAATGGTTTTATCAGCAGTTCCACCACCACTAGCTAATAATCCATGTTAATGTGGACTCCAAGCTATAGCTTTAACAGCAGCTTGATGTTCATTAAATTTAAAGATTGGTTTATCATATTAAGCTGCACTCCAAATATACAATTTATTATCATTTCCACCTGAGGCTAATAATTAGCTATCAGGAGACCATTTTAAACCACAAACTTCTTATTTATGTGCAATAGATTTAAAAAACTAATCTTCTTTTTATCTTAGATCTCTTTAAATTATTGATTTATCTCTTGAACCACTACTTAACGTACTTTCAGCAAAGCAAAGTGTTCCAACTCTAGCAACATGACTTTTATAGGTTCTCACTTTTTATAACTTACAAGCATCCCATATTTATACTTCTCCATTGTTAGTTCCAACTCCTAATAATGGTCCTCTTAATGACCATCCAACACTTGTTACTATATCATTACAAAGATCAAGTAATTTAGTAACTTTTGAAGATTAAGCATTCCTAATTTTAATGTAATAGATACCATAAATAAACACAATTGTTAAGAGCTACTGATAAAATGTTTTAATTGCTCCAATCTATTAAGTTTAGATAGAAATCATCTTATAATTAAGGAGCATCTAACACTTTAAATGGTACTTTGGGGATTTTTCTTACATATTTTCCATAATAACTTGATATTGTTTCTGGCAAGGCAAAGTATTTATGATCAACAAGTGGACTAAACTATTTTTATATAGATACCTATTATAATTTTTGGGATCAATGGAGTCAATATAATGTACATGCTAATTCTGGTATTGAAAGTTATTTTGATTAATAAATTTAAGTGAACCATTTTCAGATTCCATAATAGGCTCCTAATCTAAGATTTATTATTTATAGAGCATTTCAAGTGCAGCTTATGATGAAGCTATATCTTGAGCTGGTGCTTTAGTTTCAGTAAGAATACTAAATTTCTTTTTTATTGTTGGAATAAAACGATCTCCAGCATAATTATTTCTTCTTTTTTAATCTGTGTTTCCCAAATTTATTAGATTTTCCTATTATAATGCAGATATAGGATCCTGTTAATTTCCCTAAAGTACTTTTTGATTTTTGTCTACAGGACTTTGCAATGATGGACCAGAACAAAACTAGAATGATTAGATGTATTTACATGTAGTTTAAGCTTAGACATTTACAAACAAAATAAAATTTATATTTTACATAAAAAAACAAACAAATTAAGAATCAAATTTCTTACTGAGAAATGCTTCATTATAACCAAATTTTCAAGTTAAAATTTTATAATTATTGATAAATGAAAATGATCAATCATCAAGTTGACATAATAGTGCAACTCCACGTCTAGTCCAAACTGCTGGTTCAACACCAGTAGTTAATTCCAAATATAAAACAAAGTTGGTTGAATGCCCTGTTGTTGATAGTGTTCCCCTTCTGGTGGAAGTCTTATATAGAGGGCATTTATAGTAATTTTAAGCATTTTAATTTTATGTTGATGCTATTACAGGTTCAAGCCTATTCTAATAGAATTTAAATTATTTACCAAACAACAGGCATTTCTTGGAATAAAACTAAAGGATCAGATTCTTCCAATTAATTGGTTCCAACATCCCATTTACATCCTTGTAAATAGAGACCATCAATATTAACACCTAAATTATTAAATAATTATATACCATCTTAAGGAACATCTTAAATATTATCCTTGAAGAATGGTCTAACTTAAGTTCTGAATGTCAATGTATCAATAGGAGTTTTAGTTTTACGAGCATAAGTCTATTTGGTGGCAGTCATGAAAACCTTGAGGGAAGAACATAGCTGATAACCAATAAGATCTCATAGTTCCATTTTCTAACCACTATTTAAAGAATTCCTAAAAATATATTATTTTCATAAATACCAATCTTTAATTGAGATCTGTAACCCAGGAACCTAAAGGTTTTAGAGATGGATATGCTACATTCTCCCAATTTTCAGGTACCTTAGCATCCAAAAAGGAATTAAACATTTTTTCTAATTCAATTGACATAACAACTAATCCTTAAATTGCCTTCTATAATAATTCCAATGAATTTCTCATAACTCGAACTAATTTTATAAAACGATCCACTTCTTATGATCTAAAAATAGCCAATGAATCTATTGCCACTTCTTTCTTCTAAACTAAAAGTGGAGGCAATTTTCCAAGAACTTCTTTGGCTACTTTAAATACAATTTAATCAGGTGTTTCTTCAACTCCCTTTTCTGCTACCATTCTTGGTTGTACTGACAATAAAGTACTCATAAATTCAGCCACTGTCTTTTATTAGAAAGTAATGTTAGCATTAACATGTAAACCAAAGACTTCTGGGTCATCTTCTAAAGGTAATGAACCTATATATTAGATAACAGATTGCAAATCTAAAATCTAAGGTGGATGATAAACACCACTAGATGAGAATATATAATTAGGATCGTTTAGAATAGATGGACAGAAATATTATTTGAGTAGATCAGTAATTAATCTAACATCTTTATCATCTGTAACTCTACCACCATAATTAATTTCTGAAATGATATAATTTAATGTTTAATATGGAACTTCTGGTTATTCATCTAAATACATCTTCAATTACAATTAACAAGTTTCAAAATCTGAATTCATCCATTCATATGGAATATTCCAACCAATTGGTCCAAACTTTCTCCTTTCTAAAATTACTGCATGGAAGAAAGCTAATGAGAATAAAAGTTTCTTATATTCATCTTACTTAGTGCAAGAATCATATCCAGATATGTCATTATAAGTTCTCATCACATTAGCCTTTAATCCTTTTGGTGGTTCATTTGTTAATTTGATGCCACTCTATAATACAGGAACAGGGAATTTATCAGTAGGCATACTTGTTAACCATAACCTATAGTTGGCATCTGTATCTGCTTCTACTTATAATTCTTAAATTCTTTCTAATTCTGGCATCCATGTTATAGCCAAGTGACAATTCTATAAACACACCCAATCTCCTGTTCTTCTACCTGTCTTAATCAATTCTTTAGCAATATTACCTTATCCTTAACCTAATGAGATAATTTTCAATTTTGTTTCCATTTCCAAATCTTTAGCTAAATTTAATAAATATGTAATTGGATCAGCTCCAGGAGATAATACAAATATTATTGGAGTTGTACAAGATGAATCTTAAAATGCACCTTTCAAATTAAAAACAGGTGGTTCAATGAAGAATGCTGTTAAAGTTTCTGAAACATTAATTTTTTATTAAAATAACCAATTTTTCATCTCTAAGGGTTTTGAATAATAGTAACTTTTAAAATGGATCTAATGAACGGAATACAAGAGGTAAATCACATTTCCATGGATCTTAAACATCTATCACTTCTCTCCATAATTATTCATCATTACTATCTTTCAATGACATTGGTAGTTATGCAAAGACATGAGATTGTTTACTTAACATCATACAATTCTTCCATGATTTTTCATTTAAGAATGAAGGATGCTCCTCATGAGGTACAGTGCCAGTGCCTCCTCTTAAAAAGATATTCCAATCCCTAGCATGTATATATTAAGCTTATAATTAGATTTTACTAGCAATCAAAAAACTAAATAATAATTTATCTTTTTCAAACAATCCTCTACATATATTGATATAAAATGCTTTAGTAATATCATCGATAAGCACAGATAATCTTTCCTCTAATGACGGAGGATTGGGTGCTACTTCTAATCTCTTTTTAAATAATTTAATAAAGAATTCTAAAGAATATTGATACATAGGATCAATAAAAGCAAGATCTGCAATAACAAAAGTAAATAACTGATCCTCTTCTTGCAATAATACGATATTGTTCTCTAGCTTAATTGATCTCCTCTGCAGTAATCTTAGACTAAGCCATACGTTAATTAACTGTATCAGATGTTATTTTAGAAGCATCCAAAGTTGTAATCAAATCTTCTTCTTCCAATATTCTACCTTGTGCTTCAGCTATTAATTTCAATATTTTATCCTCCAATTCTTATAATTATCTCTTATCTTAAGATATTTAAAGAATTAAATTAACTCTTTTTTCTTCCAAATCAATTCTTTCTTATCGTACGACTTCAACCAACAATTAATCTTCTAAACCTTATGGTGTGACAGTAAAGTTAATAATAGTAGTTTTAATACTGATTTCAGGAATATAGTGAGGATTTGGTAATTTTGTAGTAAAATATAATTTGAATTCATTATTGTATGGAATATCTTAATCTCCTAGACGTAATAAATATTGAGCTCCTTTTTAAATATTTATTTTATATAAAATAGGCTCTAAAGATGGATCAAGTTCTTCTTCTACATTTTCCATTAAAACTTATTATCCAAAACGAATTGAATTTTCTAAAGTCTTTAAGAAATTGCTTTCACTTAATTTGGTAATTTATAAATTAGTTTCCTTTCCCAATGCTTTAATCCATTTATTTGCTTAACCTTATGGATCAATAATTAATGGCCATCTTCTGCAATTAAAAATAAAGATTCCATTATCAATTGATAAATTATCTGCTGGTAATCCAGCTTCCTACCATTCTCTTATAGTTACTTCTTCTGCTAAAATTCTTTAGAGTGTGAAATTATCACTTACAGGAATACTCAATTCTTTACAATTATTGATCCATTTAGCTATAATTTCAGATCTATAATTATATGTAAATGGTCCAAGATATGCAATTGATCCAGCAGCTAACATAATATTTCCAACTAAATTCCTTAAATCTTCTTCTAATAATGCAGCATTAACTTTCCATCTCTCAGCTTCACTAGCTAATCCTGAAACTAACTTCTCAGCTCTTACTAATTAAATCTCAGCTGTCTATTATTGTTATTTCAACATTTCAGATTTATTAATAGAAGTCTAAAGATTTCTCTTAAGTTCATTAACCATATCTTATACTTCCTTCAATTATCCCATCTTTACTGATAATTCTTATTCAACCTTCTTCAATGATGCCTCAGCTTCTTTTAATGCTTTTTCTTTTGGACCAACTACTTTTTTAACTTATGCTAAATTTTTCAGTTGCAACTACCCATACTAACAAGGTTGTAGCAGCTTATGACACATTCAAAATCTTTTCTTTAGTGAAATCAGGATTGCTTAGATAAGCTTACTTCAATTTCTGCAATCTTCTTTCTGGAACTGCTGTAACATCAAATTCAAGTAAATCTTAAATAAATGTCATACGACCAAGAAGCTTTTAAGCAGATGGCCAGTCTTCTTTTTCTCCAAAAGTAAGTTAACTGCACACATTACAATTTAGACTAAATTTGGTGGCGTCTTTAAAGCTTTCATTTCATTAATAGCAGCTTTATCAATACTTTAAACTGCTTTTTAAGCTTATTCTAAAATTGGTAATGCTTAATCTAATTCAGCCTAACAAGAATCTCTCATTTCATTAACTTCATCCTTTTTCTTCTATGCCTCTGCAGCTTCTTTTGAAACATTTTATTCAGTTATATTAGCTTCTTTTGATTTACCCTCTAATTCAACCATCATTTTTAGCATTATCTTTTTGCACTTTATTCAAGAATAGGCTAAAATTCAATGATTTTCTTTTGTAATTTTCCAACTTCTTCATTAGTATCTTTCAAAGTTTATAAACCTACTGTATATTTCTTAATTTTTTAAGGTAATATATTTGATTACACTTTCATCATATCTATGTATAATTTTAACAATTCCAAATAACTTGTAGGAGTAACATAGTTCTTTCTTCTTAATTCATCATAAAATCTTTCACTATAAATTTTCACATCTGAATGTATGACAACAGACATGTTAGCTAAGCTATCAACAAATTCTCCAATTCCCAAATGTTCCTAACCTCCCAAATCTTTCATTGCCACACTGTTAAGTGCTTCATCGGGCCATCTATCAAACCAATCAATGGTACAACAATTAATAATTGATGGGAATTATCTGCATCTGTTTCTCAACTTTTCTCCAACAGGTGAAAATGCTAAGACAATATGCAAATTCTCTCTTACTCTACTAACAAAGAATTTAAGTAAAACATCTCTAGAATCATATAATCCCTATTCTTTTGCCAATGGCCTGACATCATTGATTATTTCTTCAATGTCTTCAGTTGCCCATAAATTAGGCACTTCACCTGTATTAAGAACATTATTAATATCTTCTAAAAATGATTCTCTAACTACTTAAGTATCAGAGAATAAGAATACTACAGGTTAATCCTTAGCTCCTGCTGTTTTTAGTAATTTCTTAAGATCATCTTTCCACGATTAATCTCTATAATTCTTAGTAATTTCTATGCTAAATACAGTCTAACCTCTTGTTTAAGCAGATAATTTAGTTAGTGATTGTCTTCCTGAACCACCAACACCAATCAAAAGTGCATTTCCTCTAGGTTATCTTAATATTCTACATAATCTACTTAGATGCATGATAGCATCAGTGAAGAATACAAGATTCATTTACTTTTGAGATGCATTGTACAAATTTAAGAATTCCTAGAATTTTCGGGGTAATTCTTATGGATTTTCAATTCTAATATAATCTTTATTAGAATTGCTATAATCACCAAAGAGTAGATTCTAAACTTGAGGTTTTTCCCATTCAAATTCAAAGACTCTTTGAGTATGACCCATTAAAAGAGTCAAAAACCAATCTCTGTCTTTGTCATCTACCAATCTATCTTGAAATACTCTTTGTGATTCGTGAGCCCACAATTAAATGAGCATCTCCTTATTTGTTAAATTTTCATATCTAATTTATAATATTCCTTAGATGACTTTACTCAGATCTCTCAAATTGAAAGTATAATGAGATTTGGTTGGTGTAGGTAACAATTCCTTAGTAATTTTAAAATAGATTTCCACACTTGATTTGACAATATAAGATGCAAATTTATCCAATCCTTTATTTTATTCCATAAGAAATCCTTTAAGAATAGCTGTGAAAATGACTTCCATAGACCTTTAAGAAAGGTCTGGACACCAGGTTTGATTGAAATGTCTAAATAATCTAGGAGTAACAGGATTACGTCCACCTCCAGGAGGGGCACATGCCGTAATAAATTGACAATCCTTTACATACATAAAGTACAATTTCTTGAGATCAAAGAACCCACCTTAATCAATGATTTACCTAAATAATTCATTTGGTGGTTAAGCACCATACTTTTCCAATGCAGGCATATTAACATCATCAATAAAGAGTATCATTTTTACGACCAGCTGGTGGACCTAAAAGATCTTTCTTCTTCTTCATAAACTTATCTTTATCCATAAATAGATCCTATAAGTTCTTAGCACTAGTTTGTGCAGAGAAATTAAGTGTAGAGAACACAAATTTTTCTGATTCTAAACTATATAAGTATTCATTTATTATAACTGTTTTTCCAGTACCAGTTTCTCCGGATAGAAGAATGTTAAATCCTCCTTCGATTAATTGAGTAATCAAATACTTGAATTTTACTGTGTCACTTGTTGGCACTAAGATATTGAAATAGGGAATGTTTGGATTATATTTAAACTCTTAAATTTTATCAGTCCAAGGTTTGAATTCCTTACTCTTATAATCACAATAGTAATCATAGACATCTCCTTCAAATGGGAATCCACTAAAATAATGAAATGATCTTTCCTTTTAAGTACTAACTAAATTAGGATCTACTAGAATCATGTAGATTAGCTCCTGCACTCCAGATATAGCTAGAAAATTAACACCATTGCAATATGAGATTCCATGTCAAATTTATTCATCTTCTCTAAATTAACTGATTCAGTCAATTATTTCAAATTTATTTAAGCCAAATTAAGTAGAGATTTTAGAATATTATTGGTAGTAGTTGGAATTTTCTCTTTGAATTCTTCTCTTACAACTTTCAAATTATCTTTAAAGAAGTGTTCTATCTTATCAATCAGAGTATCAACATAGGTTGGAACTTTCTCATCTCTCATATATTACTCTCTCATTTATACTCCCCAAGTCTTTATCATTGGTTCCCATCCTAAATGATGTGGTTCCATATAAACCATACCACATCTACTTACTGTAGCTGGAGATGCCACTGCTAAATCTTAAACCTCAAACATCATAGTGAATGTGGCAGGTAACTTAATTCTTTGACCATTGTTTAAACATAACATTTTGTTATCATCCAACACTGTATTCATATTTTCAATCCAAAGTGCATCAACAGGACCATCAAAAATGATCCACTTCTTCTGATCAGTTGTATCTGTAACTGCAGTTCTTACTATACTAGCTACAATACCATCTGTCCATTCATTTGTTAAAACATTAGTATATCCAAATAATTCATTCATTGTGACTGATTTTGGATTTAATGTTTACTTTTACACAACTTTATGATAATAATCTTAAGATCCTTCTTTATTTAATTATTCCATTGCTCTTCCAAGAGTATGTATTAATGTAGTTTTACCAGTTCCAGTTAGACCAACAACCATGACTCCATGTCTAACTTATATTGTTTCCATCAATTAGCAAATTTTCTTTTTGAATGCAGCTGGATCATCATAGTGAATTAACTTAAGTTAATTTGTAATAGCATCAACTAATTATTTATCAATTTCTTCTTTCATTTCTACTTCTGGGAATAAATCTTTTATAATTCCATTAAATAAAGGGAGATCATGTTCCAGAAACTTTGGTACATTACTATCCTTCATTGCTTTGATAAGAACTTCATTCTCAGGTTTATTTGCATTCTTTCTACGTAATGCACCTGCCATAACCAAGACTGATTTGACTGCTCTCATACCAAAATCATAATGATCTTGCTTACTTAATTGTTCAGAAGACAATGAATATAAATTAACCATCTTACGAGCTAATATTCTACCACCTTCAAATCCTTCTGAAAATAGGATGATTTCTGCAATCATACCATAATCAGGAATCATCATAGCCACTGGTCTAAATAAAGCCTTAAGATTGTCAGGTAATTCAGTTCTACCTGCATATCCTGGATTCATTGTAATAAATACACCAAATCTTCTATTCAAAGGAATTGTACGTGATTCAAAATCAAATTGATCTACTTTCTATCTTATAGCTTATTATATAGTTAAAATTTATTAGGCTATGACTGACAAGACTTCAATATCTATACGATTAAATTCATCAAAACATGCCCAAGCTCCACACTATGCTAATCCTGAAAAGAATCTACCCATAGTTTTGAAATCCAAACCATCAGAACAATTAAAGACCACACATTGAACAGCTAAAGCTTTAGCCAAATCCTTAGTTGTTTCAGTTTTACCAGTACCAGCTGGTCCTGCAGGAGCTCCTCCAAAATTTAAATGCAATGCTCCGGTCAATGTCATATAACATTTATCAGTAAGTGGAGTGATAACTAATCTTGGTCCATTACCCAAATATTCAAATCCATATATGAATCTTGTATTGGTTTATCTGACTACACAATTATCCACTTCTGCATCCCAATAATATCTCAATTATTTGGCCCATTCAAAATCATTTAAAGATGCAACATTCTTGTCAACCATAGTTGCAACCACACTCTAGCATGTACGTCTAACACAATCAAAGCACCCATCAATGTTCTTTAAAGAGTATTCAAATCTCCTCTCACAATTGATACTTCTCTATTTAATAACTAAACCATAAAATCATAATATTATGATAATGATGTCTTTCTTCCCATTCCCATTCTCTCTATAGCTGTTGTGCATCCTTCTGTCCATTTAATCAAATCTACTGTCAAAAACTGGTTATGCTGGATAGTCAAATAACCATTCATCTCTCTCTAATTCTTTTTATGGATATGCAAGATATGCTTTCTTAGTAACATCATATAATGATTTGACCATCATATTTTAAATTCTTAATAACCAATGTTCTACAGGACCTTGAGCCATAACAATTGTTGAAAATGGAACTAATTCAGGCATAGTTTCTGGTTCTGCTGATTACATAGCAATAATCTCAGTTGAATCTTCAATATCAGAGAATTTTATTCTGTTTATGTTATCAAAACACTTTCTTAAATGAGCTTACACTGCATGAGGATTACGAGTTTATGATAGAATTTCTAATAACTCATCATTTGACAAAAAGTAAAATCTTGGAAATGCTTATCTTTTTGTTTCTAAATAATTATCTAAGCTTTTTTAAATATCTTCTAAAATTTTATTATTAATCTAAAACTTCTTTAATAATTCCTCAGAATTACAACAATCTTAAACTAAAGGCCTTTTAAATGTTTTCATCATAATGTCTCTCCAAAATTTATCAACACCCATAAATTTAGTAGTTTCTTAAGGTAACTATTTTTAAATATCATCTGCACTGAAAATATTTTCTAAATACATCCATTACCTTTGACATGCTAACCACTCATCAATAATATCTGAAATAAGAACCAACTTTCTCTTCCCACTCTTCAACAACTGGTCTAATTTCAGCAACAAAACGAGTTCCCAACATTGTTTAAACTTTTAATTAATGATCATCTAATGCTGCAATAATATCATCTAAAGAACCAATAATAAATTTATCTTTAGCTTCTCTATAATGATTAACTATGAATGATAATTATGACCATTTTGATTTAATATCTTCAATTTATGCTTCAATACTAGCTTCACCTGATGCTTTAGCAGATATTTCTTCTATTTTTTCTCTTTTATTCATAACACCATCTGCTAATAATTCTTAGAGTGTAAATGTTTTTCCTGGTTACCAAGAAGATCCTAAATCTTCAAATATTTTTTTCCAATGTCTTGGTCTTAAATCTTTATTACCTAATGCTTATATAACAGGCATAATTGTTGAAACATTACTAACTCTAGAAGCATGTTAATCTAAAACTTTATCTCTTCCTTCTTTTGATAGATTATTGATGTTTTATCTTAATTTCAAAATTCCAATTTCATAACTTTTCATTTCTTTTTCAATTTCTTCAACATTCAATGTTGTAAATATGTTTTTTTATAAATCTTCATATAATTTATTAAATTTATCAGTATGAGTCCAAAGCATTCTACGATCATTGTATGTAGATTCTAATTCTTGTAAATCTTTATTTGTTGCAACACTTAATCCCATCAATTTTGCATAGTGTAAATAGTTCTTATCCATTTCTTTAAATCTATCTAAAGATCTAGTCTTAATTTCATTTAATTATTATAGTGCATCTGCAGGTTAAGTATCTTCTAATATTAATTTTCCTTTATTAACTGATGAAGTTGTATTTTGGATATTGGTAATGAATTTAGCAAATTCAACTTCATGTTTTTTCATCATTTCTTATTTTCTTTCTTTACATAATTCTTCAGCTTCTTTAATTTTCAAAGATAATCTTAAATATTCTGCTTAAATATCATCCATCATGACGATATCAGAATTTTTTAAAGGATTCAAATCAAATTTAGATTTTAATAAAGAATGCATAGCTTCAACTTCTATTTTTGCTAATTCAAGTCCTTTAATATTTT
>JPFL01000406.1:12550-50570 GCA_000733385.1 Paramecium biaurelia
ATATTTATTTATACATATTATTTGAATTATTATGCATATAACAAATATTTTCATAAATAACACAAATATTATTATCTTCAAAATTATACAAGGCATTTATAATATAAGTTATTCATAAAAAAGTAATTTATTTTTTCTAATATCTTTAAAGTTTACAACATACTTAAATAGATTACTTATCCTATCAATAATCTTTTAATTTGTTATATTAATTGTTAAATATCTTTATTTTCAATAATTTGAAAAATATCATCTCTCTATCTTTATAAAATTATTTTAAATATAATAATTATTTTATGAATAAGCTTACTTTTATTTATTATTTTAGTTATCTTTAAAGTAGTTATGAAAAGGTTATTTATATTTCTAAAATCTTAAAATTTACAATATTTTTAATTTAGAAACACTAAAGCAAATCCAGAAATTTATTAGATAAAATCAAGGCAACAATTAGAGAAGAGATTCATCACTAAATTGAACATAAAAACATATATAAGCTGGTTTATCACAAAAATAAATAATTAATGTTTTCGAGATGTGTCCCTTTCACCATTTAACTTTAATGAGTTGGACAGTTAATACAATTAGGACAGTAAAGATTCATGTGGGTTGACACATCACTCAAAATATTTAAGATGATTATATTATCATCAATATGAAAATTTAAAACTAGTTAAAGTAAATAAAGATAAAATCATAGCATTATTAATGATAATAACCAATTAATATTTTTAGATAATTTTCCCTCTTGATAGGATATATGCACTAAGCGAAAAAGGCAGATATGAATTTTGTGTAGCGTGAAGACAACGTTAGATTATTTTTTTATTAAATTATAAGATTTACTTATAGACTACCTCAAACTAACTGCATAATATTTATAATTTATTAAGGAAGGTCCCATTTAAACCTTGCTATATATACTTCATTGATTTACATCTTTAAAAATATTAGCAATCCCTCTACACATAAAGAGTCATAGTTCATTAGCAGTCATGTTTTTCATGTTCCATTTAACATTAAAAAGCCAGGTAGATGTTGTTGGATTACCAATTCCTTCTCTATTTAACTAGTAATGTTTAAAAATAATTTGCTTTCCTAATATTAAAAAGTAGAAATAATAATAATTTTATCGGAATTTTGTTAAATGCAATTGAATGAAATTTTATTATTATTATTATTATTGATACTTTTTAATTATTATTAAAATAATAAGTTAATGCGTATTTATATATTGTAAATATGACAATTATAATAATGTTTATGCTTCTCATCTTAAGTACGAATGATCACATAACTTAACCATTCGTTCAACCATGGTGTGATTTATTACAATGTATCCAAATGTAAACCATTCTTTTAATTTCTCTAATGGCATAAGTTTTAATTTACATATTTCTTCTTCTACTTTTTGTAAATACTCTACTTTCTTATTAGAATCCTTGTTTTGAATATTATTGAAACATTAAGTTGGTACAATTTTAAGATCTAATTGATCTGATTTAACACCTAATCCAGTTTTACCATCAAATTCCCATCCATAAAATGGATATTCGATGCATCATTTGAATTTGACTGACCCACTAATTCCAAGATTAGTACCAAATATGTGGACAATAAGCGGCCACAGCATATATAACTTCATCTGGTCCTCTATAATAAGCAATATGCTGACGAGCAAATTTGATTTCTTCTACTTATCTATTAAATAAGAGATAATTTATTACTCAATCTTCAACTCTGTACTTCTACAAAGTCTATACCATCAATTTGGATATAAAGAAGGAGGTGTTCCTTATGAGTATTTATGCCTAATACAATATTTTTTTTTTCTACTCCATTACAATTAACCTATACTTTTAAAGAAATAATTTACTGCTTGCTAGCTACTTAACGAATTTGCTTAATAAGATCATTCATAATAAGATATATAATTTAAAATTAGAATTGATTTGTTTTTTTTTAACGTTATTGAATTTATAATCAGGTCTTTTTTCAATAATGAGAATGAAAAAATTCGATTTAAAGCGCCTAAGCATATTGTTAATGTAAATTAATTAAAAAATCCAAAACGTGTGAAATAATGAGCGAAAAGTTTTTAAATACAAAAACATTAGTGGAAGCTGGTACAAAAATGTTGCAGTTGGTTTCCGATAAATTTGAAGAGATAGCTCAACTAAAATATCCCGTAGTTCCTAAGGTTAAACCAGGATTCCTGAGGTAATAAATTTCAGAATAGCCTCCTTTGGAAGCAGAATCATTAGATAATATATTAAAGGAAACGGAAACAACAGTAGAATAAAAATTATATCTTTAGATTTTTCCAGGATTGACCTTATGGAGCCATCCAAATTTTTACGCATATTATCCATCTAATATTACACATGCATCTATAATAGCAGAAATATTTGCTTCAGCTTTTGGAGCACCAGGATTCTAATGGTTAGCATCTCCAGCATAAACAGAATTAGAAAATATAGTGGTTGATTGGGTAGTTTATGGATTAGATTTACCAATAAAATTTTTAATGAAAAATTAAGGAGGTGGAACGATTGCAGGCACAGTTTCTGATGCAGTATTTATTTCTGTACATGTGGCTAAAAGAAGAAAGATGAAATAATTAAATATTTATGAAGATTCTAATTAGATTTATAAATTTGTAGGTTATTATGTTGAGAGCACTCATACTTGTGCTTCTAAAGCTCTACTTTTAAAAGATATTTATTATTAAAAAAAACTGCCAATTATATTTAATGAAGTAGAATAGAATTATATTGTTGATATCGAGAAGACAATAGAGATAATTGAATAAGACATAAAAGATGGTTTGATTCCATTTTGGTTAGGTTGCTCATTTGGTACAACAGGAACTTGTGCTTTTGATCCTTTAGATAAATTAGGAGAAATTTGTTAGAAATATTAAATTTGGTTTAATGTGGATGCAGCATATGCTGGGTCATCCTGGCTTTTAAAGGAATATAGAGAGAAGGCGACAGGATTAGAATTTGCAGATTCTTTAGAAATCAACTTTACATAATTGATGATGTGTGGAATGAATGGGACCTTATTTTATATTAACGATAAAAGATAGTTAGCTGAAGCTATGGGAAGTAAGATAGACTTTGAGATCTTTAAGAATAAGTTTACAGAAAATTATGATGTTTGTGATTACAAAGATTGGTAGGTAGCATTAAGCAAGAGATTTAATTCATTAAAAATGTTTTGGACGATAAAGAGTTTAGGGTTAAATGGTATGAGAGAATAGATCTTAGAGAAAATAGAAGTGGCTAATCATTTTGCACAATTAGTGAGAAAATCTAATAGATTTAGTCTATTTACAAAACCATAATTAGGATTAGTTACGTTTTTATTTGTTCATGAAGATTTGATAACATAAAATAATTTGAATAGAAAACTATAAGAGTTAATAAATGAAAATACTCATTATGGATTCTTAAGTGGATCAGAGGTTAAAGGCATCTTTTTTTTAAGAGTGTCTATTGGAAATCATACTACTACAAAACAGAATGTAGAACAATTTTGGAATCATATATTATCATTAAGTGAATAATTATGATATACTAAATGCTTATAAAATACATAAAAATTATTAATCCATATATGGTATTAACTATTACTAAATATAAATTAAAATAATTTTCTTTTATAAAAATAACAATGGAATTTTATAATAAATCAGAAGATCTGAATTTGAGAAAGAAATATAATAGCCTACAATAGATGTATTAAAAGAGTAAGGTAAATAGATTGTTGCATATGGTATTTCTGAAGAACTTGAAATAATTATAAAGGATATAAAAATATATTTGTTTATTTTCAATATAAATTCATTGTGTAAAATGAAAATAATACCTAATTTCAAAAATTCCCATTTATAAAAGTAAAGAGTATGTTATATTTTGAAAAATACCAAGAACAAAATACATTAATAGATTAAATTTTAGAATTGATTTGTGTGAGTTGTTATGATTGTGTATGTGTTAAAATATGTAAGTAATATTGGCGGATGTATTTGCGAAGAGTATCATAACATTTGTGATGCAATTTATTTTAACAAAAGTAAGAGGAATAAGAGCAATCAGTTATATTGTCCACATAAAGATTGCAATTTGGAACCTGTTGTTATGTATTTATATCATTTTTCAGCAGATCTTAATTAGAATTGGGAAACTAAATATGTTATTCTAATACGGTTAGTATTAGTTCCATTTGATTTAAATTCAATAGATTCTTAAATCTTAAATGCTATATCTAAGACACTTTTGCATCAAACCTCATTCCTAAATTTGGGTGTCAAATATTTAAAATCCTCTACAAAATTAAGAAACATGAGAGCATGATATTTATCTAGGCTATTTAATAGAACAGATAGATAGAAAGCTAATTTTTAGAATAATTTTGAAATGGAGTGTGAAATAAATTCGTGAATCGCAACTAGAAGTGGATTGTTTCATTGATGTTGATTAAGAAGGATTAGAAACTGTAGTAGATAGTTTATTATAATAAATAATAAATAAAGATACTGTTGTCGGATGGTCGGCTGCAAAGTGTATCGGCAGAATTTACGCTAGATTAAATTTAGATTAAGCAGTTGATATATTTTCGAATCATTAATCAATACATGTTTTACTCTCATCAATGAAGATACTTGTTGGTAAGTGCTTTGATTTTTTAGTAGATTCAAGGAGGTTATAGTATTGGCTTAAATGTCAAAGATTCAGCTTTTTTCATAGTATTTGATCCTGAAATATTAACAAACTATGTTCTCACCTTAGCACATCATTGTTATGATTTTTTTATTGAGAAATAAATGTCAGAACTTTCTAAAAATTGATAGGGTAGATGTCCTAATATTATACTACATAGTAAGCATTCTAACAAAAGCTGATTATTTCTTATTAGCAATAATTTATAATGCTTATTTACCATTTGTAGCTTCATTATATATGGTTGATCATTTAGCTTTTATGAAAATATCAAGTCAGGATAAAGAAGTTAGAAAATTGGCTGCTAAGAGTTTAGGAAGATTACATGTTTTAATTCCAATCTACTTTAGGAATAGTTTATATGAAAGTATTTTGAAGATGGCAAGATTGCAATCGCTAAATTATAAACATGGTGCTTTATTTACCTTAGGAGATTTACCTATTGTATAATCAGGAAGTATCACTAGGAATTTAGACAAAAAAGAATTGAAAAATTAGGTTTTTCCTAAAACTTCAACTAAGAATGACAGATAATTAGCAATGGTTGGAAAATTTATAACTATTTTCAAATCTTAATAAGAGTAAATACTTCAAGTAGACAATACGAATTTACTTTCATTAGAAATCATTGAGGAGTTTATGCAAATATTTAAATTATTAGAAGGCTCTTTAAAGGAAAGGGTGGAGAATAGATTAGAATTGCTGCCTACAGACAGATTGAATGAATCTCTATTTCTAAATTATCATTCTCTATAGAATAACATGCTAACATTTTGAAATTTATAGAAGATGGATTAAAGAACACTTTTGGAAGAAATATCAATGTCAGTAACCAAAGCTTTAAGATTATTAAGTAATTAATATCAAACATAAAAATAATTAGATGGCGAAGAATCCCTGTTATAAAATAATTGAATTAAAAATCCACAACTGTTTAAGTACTTATACAAGGTGGTTATGTATAAAGTGTTGGATCCTTTTCACCATAAGTATTAAATAATGAAGATCTAAGTATATTATATACAATAGGATTGTAAGAAAAGGGTCAAATTAACTAATTGGAGTATGGATCCGACACTAGAAAATTTTCAATAAAGTCTCTTGGAAAAGGGATTATTAATTAATTAAACAATAATTTAAATTGTGATGCTCAACTCTTACCTGTTATTGATTGCATTTTATATGCAATGTTAGATTACACAGTGAATATATAAGGAGATTTTGGAATATTCATAAGAGAAAATTCAATTATTGCCAAGTTAAAATACTATTGTACATGTTTTATTGATATTAATTTATATTTTAAACAACTTTATTAAAAATAAATTTATTGATATTCATATTTTAAATTTAACCAAGTTTTTGATTAACTATATTTTTCTTGATATTCATCTAAATATTAATCATTTATAATTACTTTACATCATTTTTACAATATTGTATATTAATAAATATCAATGAAATTATACAATGTAATTTTATTAATCTAAATTTATTAAAATCTAAATAAGTATCAATAAAAACTTCCAATTTACTTTTATTAATCTAAATTTATTTAAATATAATTGAATATATAAGAATAAACATTTGTATTTTTTTAATCTAATCTATTTTGCTTTGAGAATGAATAGAATTTTAAAGGCATCCTATTAATCTATTTTATAGAAATGATATTTTAATAATCAAATTTATAATCATTTTAACAGTTACTCTTCCTCTTTATTCCTAAAATATTATACTACATTTGTAAGATTAAACGTGTTTTTTAATTATTTCTGTTACTATGCTTACTTTATCACCTGTAAGAATGTCATTCCTGTTGATTTTTTGTTTGGTTAAGACTTAATTAAATAAATTTATACCATAGTAAGAATAGGTTGAACAACAATGGTTTTGAGTTACTCTTCTAATAATTTTTCTTCTTATTAAGGTGTTATTTTATCAATATTATCTTCATCTAAATCTGGGCTAGGTTGTTTAAGTACTTGACCATAGGTCTTTTACATGCATTTATCAAAATCAGAAAGATCATCAGATTCCCGAAATTGTGCTTTAACAATCTCACCCAATCTAATATAAATGAGGAAGGTTAGTGCATCTAATTTCTTAAACAGAGGTTGTTGTCTCCTATCATCAATAGTAATTTAATCATTAGTTCTTATCAAAGATAGTTTTTCAGCACATCTAGCTAAAGTCTCTAAGAATTCATAAAACTCCATTTAAAAATGCTTAAGCAAGTAAAGTTCATCAACAGATGTCTGCATAGCCAGCAAATATGCAAGATAAGCATCTCTTTCAACAAAAATATCACAATATAAATCGCATTTGTTTAATAAATCTCTGAAATCCTTAAATTAGAGCCAAATGTGTTTGTAATACTTTGATTTGGAATTTAATTTCGATGTATATTTGAAAAGCAATTTTAACATTGGTAATCTATCCTCTAATAGAATATTTAAATGATGAATTACTTAATAAAACGTCACATTATTCATTCCAATATCTCATATCTCTCCAATCTTGGCTACGGTCAATTTCTTGTAGTTTTAATTTGATTCCATCTTCTTCAAACATTTTTCTCAAACTCTCTTTAATTGTTTTACAAATTTATGTTCTTAAATATTTGTCAATAGCAATCCTAACTAATACTTCCATAAGCTAGTATCTCACAAGAGCTTTCTCGTAAACATTTGGATAATTTATATCTTTAACATTTGATGTAGCAATAAAATTTAAGTCAATATCACCAGATCTAAATTTTTCAGAAATGACTCCTGTGGCAGAAATAAAATCGGAAAAGGCATTCGAGGAAATACATGGAATTGTTGCTCCAATAAGAGTAGATGCTAAAAATTTATAAGCTGCAAAAATGTAAGGATAATAATCTCTCATGATTTCTTTGACCTCATTATATTCAATTGGATCTTTAATGATTTTATTAATTTTTGAACTTCCATAATCATATTCAAAGCATTCATCAATTAATTCATCATTGTCAGGTTAATAGTTTTTAAAAATGGAAATTTCATAACTCCAAAATTTTTCTGTTTTTGTCAGAAATTAAGTTAAATCAAATGTTTTCTCCTCTTCTCTAGGTTTACTAAAGATTTTCGCAAAATACCTATCCATTATTGATTATTTATCCTCAGTAAAAAGTTCATTAACAAATCCCATTTTATTTCCTTCTATGAAGATATCTCCATTATATAAAAATTATTGTTAAGTTGAATATAAAGGGTCATCTTGAGGAGTTTATGTAATTAACTAATTTTTAGCTGTAGTTTAGATTCCAAGTACAGGATTGCTAAAAAAATAAGTGACTCTGAAATTTGGGGGACACATTCTATAAACAGAATATTCTCCATTATGAGGTGTCATCAAAACTGGTTTGTAATTCTCGAAATTTAAGTGTACAAATATTGGATCATTATTCATTCCACCAGATTTACCAGGAGTCCATGTAAATTTAACTTCTTACCAACCATCACATATCCAGCATGCATCCAATTCACAATCAGTGTCATAATTTTATTTGATTGGTTTCATTCCTTAAATTCTTCGAAATCTAAAATTTCTATACAATTCTGAATCAGTTTATAGATCTTTTATTCTTTTTTGTTAATATTATTAATGCTTTTGTTGTTCTTATATTTATATTTCAGGATTCTAATTGTCATCTACTAATTTCAAGGTAGTTTATGGGTTTTTCTTACACTCTTCAACTTTTCTTTGGATATCTACAGCTTCTTGAATTCTATCTCTTAAATGCCCAGTTGAATCAACTGAATATTTAGGGCAATTCCCTTAATAATGAAATCCATAAATATTCTAATTTTAATCTAATGCTTTTTTAATTTCGATTGATTATTCCTCATTAAAACCATTATATGAAATGTCAATATGCATAAGTTCTGGATACTATTTAATAATTACTTTAGCCATTTATTAAGAACATTCTAAAGAGGCTGTCCTGTTATATGAAATGTCAAAAACCTTTACACTTGAATTTTTATATAATGCTTTCCAAATATTAACAGCTCCAACACTATTTATTGAATTAAAATGAAGATATAATTCAAATAGAACTTGTGTTTTCTTGAGATAATTAGCGAGTTCCGTTGAGCAATGTTCTGTTAAATTATTTTTGGATAAATTTAAGTATAGCAGATAATCGTGATCTTAGACAGCCTGACATAATGCATTACTTCCTATATCGCCTATTCGATTATTTTCTAAATTCACTTTTTTTATTTATGATTTTTAAATATATTTTGATAACAACTAGCAAGATTTTGAATCTAATCCATTATTCATTAAATCTAATTCCTGTAAATGTTATGGGAATGACTTAGTCAATTGTTAAATTCTAATAGAAATAATATTGAGTTAATACTTTAATGAATTAAGTTTATTATGGTTCAACTTTAGATGTGTTAAGGTTTTACATTGCTGAGTCTTTAAGGCTTCAGAAAATACTTTAACTTATTGAGGAGATCTTATTAGTGCTTATGCATTAGCAACTTAAATATGATTGCATTATTAAACAAGCCCTAGACCGCTCTAAAATATTTGCTATTGATGAGAGCTTTTATTCAATTACATATACAAATTAGGAGTTTATTTATAAAATTAAGCATAATCATCGAATTTGTTAAATTGTTTGATTGTCTTTCTGAAATCTTCTTAAGAAACTTTATTCAAATTCTTACTAATATAGTATAATAACTTTTGATTACTTAGCCAATCGAAATTTCCTCATATATTTACCTCTATCAGTATTGAATTCTTGATTGATATCTCCCTTATATTCTAATTATTATAAGTAGAGCTGTTTCTATTCATCATACCTTTGATTATTCTTGAGATGGGAAGGGTTGGATTTATGATGATGATGTTAATGCTTTTTGATTAAATTCATTCTTTGAGGACTATAATCTTAATATGAAAACTATTTCATTGAGTTCGTTTGTGCTTCATCATTTTATCTTTCAATTTCTTGTTAATCATTCTCCATCATATCATCATATTATTCAGGTTTGTAATTTTCAATTAATTCTTTAATCATTTTCTCTTCCTCTTATTCATTTAATCTTTCGAGAATAGTCTTTTGAGGAGGCTAAGGAGTTTATACTCTATTAATTAGTTATAATATTGAAACTGCTAACGAATGGGTATTTCGGTCATCCTTGTTACATTTTGGTATCTTTCAAATGTGAGTGGCATTTTAATTTTTTCTATACCTAAAATGCACTACACCTTAGGTGAAGTAGACAATCTATTTAAACTATTCAAAGTAGTTCTTTATGATTAAGATGTTGAAACTAAATTATTTACTCAACATTTTACATACAAGTTCTTTTATCTTTTTCTTTCATAGGTGTGTTCCTTTTCATCTCCTCCTCTCTCTTGATTTCTTTCAATCTTTCCAAAAGCTTTTCTTTTGTATTATATATTTTTAGTTTCTCAAATAACATACTTTAATTGTTATTTTTTAATATAATCCATTTCAGCAATGATTTCAAGACTCTTACCAAGATTTCGATACATGGATCAATTATAAAGATGTATATTACATTAATATGAAAGTCCTATAAATAACAAGAAATACATCAAAATCTGAACTAATCTAATTCAATAATCAATATATAAGTTAACATAAGATAAAACCTATTACTTACTAAATTCCTGGCTTCTATAATTATATAAAGCAAGAAATTGTATTCATTTTTCTAATGTAGATTTAAGGAGACATAGAATCATTAAATAAGGCATCCACTCACTATTTCAGCAAAGAAGGAAAACTTATTAGACCAATGCTAAATTTACTCTACGCCAATCATATTGAAAAAAACAGTTAAAATTCAGAATAACAAAGAATCTGGGCAGCAGTGATAGAAATTCTTCATGTAGCTAGTTTAGTACATGATGATATCTTAGATGCATCAGAAACTAGAAGAGGAATCCCTTCATCTCATGTCATTTTTGGCAAACATAGAGCTACATTTTCAGCTAACTATTTAATCGGAAGAGCGTAAATAAAATTATAAAAATAATAGTGGTAGAAAAATATCTGAATTAGATGACATCAGGATGTTTCAAATCTATTCACAAATCATGGATAACTTAACAAATGGTGAATATTTATAAGCTATGAAATAAAAGAGTTTTCATAACTTTGAAATCACTTTATAAAATTATATGATTAAAACCTATTATAAGACAGCTGCATTGATAGCTAATAGTCTATAAGGAGTATGTTAACTCACAAACATTAAAGATGCAGTTTGTCAAAAGTCATTTAATATTGGGTTGCATTTGGGTGTTGCCTTTTAAATAATTGATGATGTCTTAGATTATACCTCCAACACTGAATAATTGGGTAAAACTAGTTTAAATGATCTAAAGAGTGGAGTTTTGACTGGACCTGTCTTATTTGAATTATTCAATCAATAAAAATAGAATTCGCCAGAATATAAACTAATGAACTCTGTTTTATTAGGCGAATCTAAATAGTATGATACTGTTAATTCAATTGTTCTGGCTGGAGAAGGAATTGAGTAAAGCAAATTTTTAGCTTATTAACACACTCAAGAAGCATTAAAAATATTATCAAGCATCAATTAATAACCTGATTAAGATTTAATTTCTTTGATCTTTATGTTCATCAATAGAAATAAATGATAATTATATTATTCATTTTATTGTATATTTATATAATTTTTAAATTATCATAGAATTAAATTGCCCGTGTCAATATTATTAATTATAGTAAACGAGAATTAAATAAGAATTGCTAATTGATAATAAGTACAATATGTATATAAATTTAATACAGGGAATGAATAAGTTTCAGTATCAATGTAGGAATAATCAAATAACAAACTAAATAAAATTAATGTATTAATGGGGGGCAAGAATTTTTACTAGAAGTTCCATTGTTTTGCACTTATACTTGAAATGATAAATACATCATTAGCTTATGTAATATCGATATTTTTGAGTAATTTTACAATTTTAGATTTTATTTAATCCAAATAGCATTATGACTTTATTTAAGAAACCATAGTGCTAAAAAATTATCACATTGTTTTGACTAATAGTGTGGAGTTTCAGTTTAAGTAGTGTTTGAGAAAAAAAGATTCATATTTTTTTTGCTAATTAATGATTAAGGCTGAAAACTATCCTTTTCTTCTTAATTAGAACTTTCTCGATCTAACCAAAGAAGATGGTTTAAAAAACCATAAATTTCCCTTTCTTAAACTCAATTTTCTTCATCAAAAAATCAAAGTAGATTTTTAGTTTTGCACATCAATACAGATTTTGTAAGAGTATTCTTTCAACAAATTCTTCTTATAATCATTAACTCAAAGATCACCAATATGCAAGTAAACTATCATTATTCAATATAAGATGTATTAGATGGTCTATTTCATTGAGATATTCAGAAAAATATGTCAAATTGTCAAAAGTAAATATACATCAAAGCAAACTTATCTTAATGAAAAAGGCTTTGTGTTAGTTAAATATGATATGTAATTCAATATGATTTAAAATTAATACTAATTACCTAATTATAAATTCTGCTCTACCCAATTATTTGTTCAAGATGATATTGCGTAATAATTAACTTTTAGTACTATTTATATTAGAGATTATTTATAATGATATTGTAAATGATGTAATTTAGAATTTCAAAAGAATGTGGATAAAATTAATATGATAAAAATAATTGTGTATTTGTATAAAAGAATAACCAATTACATAAACATTTTATCATTTTTAGAATACAATGAGGTCTCTATGTTTTTCAACATGTTGAAGTAACTCCTCTATGTCTGAATTGGGTATTTCCATGTCTAATGCTATATTTTTGAGATGTGTTTTAAATTTATCAAATTATTAGTTGGTGATATTTAGATTTTTATGGACCTCTACTAAATCTCTATAAATATAAAAGCAATTAAAATACCTTCCTGTATATTAGGTATTAGCATCACCCATCATTTAAGCGAAGAATCGTTTTTATTGGTATCGAACTCTACTCATGTCTGCCTTTAAAAATTTGTCTCGAAGTAGCTTATCAAACAAAACTTTGTAATAGAATTGATCAATAAGTTCTGAAACTTGTTAGTCTCCTCCAAATTTTTCAAAAAGGCACTTCTTTTAATTATCCATTATTAATTTTTATTATCAAATATTCGCATAATATCTATTGAGCTTTAAATAATCATTTTGATATTATAGTTACTAATATCAATTATACTTTGATTTGAGTGATCTTTTCTGAAAGAAACTGAAATTCAATAAAGAAAATGATTACATAGTTTATTATCTAATAATTTAATATTCTCATTGTTAAAAACATATCTCTAGCTATCAAACCAAGTATTACACATTAATTTAGGTGTTTATATGAAGTCTTACATATTTTTAGCTAAAATGGATTGGGAAAATCATTTTTTTAATGAAATTTAAAAGATATCAATCAAATCATAATCTCAAAAGTCAACTTAATTGATTGGACTGTAAATATGTATTTATATATAATTACATTTATATACAGGTAAGTAATTAGATTAAAATTTATTACGGTTAATTATTTAAAAATGAAACAACAAACAACTTCAACAAATAAACTAATCCCTCATTTGATGAGTAAATTAGAATAGTTGATATAAGAAGTTTAAAAACTCACAAAGCTCTCAAATAATTTGATGGATAACTTATAATTATAAGAGATACAATATAAAAACTTATAATAAAAATATCAATAAGTTTGGAATCATCTTAGTAATGAACAAAAAATCAAGTTTAATTTGAATCAGACATCTTTAATATAAAGTCATATTGAGCCAACCTAATTATCAAATATAATTAGTAATATAGAAACCTAAGTACTTGATTTAAAATATTATCGCTAAAATTCACAACCAATTATATTACCAGTTGTACACCAATGTTTAGAGTGTAAAAAGAAAGAGGAATAGATTTAGGAATTAAATGAGACATTATAAAAAATAGAAATTCAAATGAAAAAACCTAAAACAAGTTTTTCAATTAGATTAAATACAGAATTTTCTAACAAAGATACTTAAAATCATTATTAATAATTTACAACAAAGAGTAATTATTTAAAAAATAAATTTTGAAGTATTATTTTATAAGTTAAAAATTCAATTATAAAGTTTTAATTTTGATTCTAACTATGATATTTCGTTTTTTAACCTTTAAATTTGAATAGAATAACCTTGTTCTTGATTTGTTTAAGGTAAAATTTAACTTTTTTATTTTGGGGAAGTGGAAGTAGTTACAGAATATCTTAATTCTCTACTTGACCTCTATTGATAATTGAATCTCGATTTATTTTCTTATTGTAATTCTTATTACTAAATAGACCATGAACGATATCTAGAGTAATCATCATGTTGGGTCTACAATTTTTGTAATTTTGATAATTCTCTGTCCTAGCTGAAATTATTGAGTTACTTTAATTGTTAATACTTTTGAAATATACTATTTAGAGTTAAAGAGCCAGGTCTAAGATTAGGAATGAAAATATTTAGGTTTAATATCGAAACACTTTTTTGGTGATTTATTATTTTGAATTTTTTATTTCTTTTTGGGTTAAATAAGTATACAATTAGGTTTATGTGTTTATTTTAATTGGGAAATAGACTTCAATTCTTATTATTAAATAAGAGAATTCAAAAATGTTATTATCTTTATGTTATTCTGTAAAACTTTAAATAATAAAATATTACATTATAATTTTCAGTATTAACTATATATCTAAGAAGATTCGATTTAGATTCTAACAAACAATATTTGTTGCAAACCAAGTGTTTGGAATTATTAAGGTTATCTAATACTGCATTTATATCCAAATTTTATTGGTAATCATTAATGATACAATGTAAAGCCTTAACCAAATATCCATCAATTATTCTTGTGCTTCTCATGATTTCCTAATATATAGTATAAGAATTACTGAAATATCATCTAGAGTCAGTTGATCTTATGACATTTGAATTATGTTAAATAATGATTAAATAATTATTAATTAATTAAGAATGCGTGGACCACGTTCAACGAGTCCTTGTCCTACTTAACAATAAGTTGAGAAACTAAAGCTTTTATAGACAGCCATTAAGAAAAGGACAACAAAACAAGATTTGATGACTACCTACAAAATTCATATCATTATATCAAGTAAGATAATACTCAAAAGACCATAGTTGTGATTGGATTTGTAATTATCTCTATTTTATCGTTTACCAAATAAACAAAAGAATACATTATCATTAATGAATCTGAAATAAAGTCACACAATTCATAAGGCTATTCATACACTTTAGGCCCAAATACATTTTTCTATGTTTTAATAATTATAATTACAATAGAATATAACATTAATGTAAGCAAAAACCTTATTTAAAAATGATTTCACTTAACAAATAAATGTAGAGAAATGTAAATTTTCTTTTTTGGATGAAATTCCTTTATATTACAACTACAAAGAACTCTATCCATAGTGCAATCACCCAGTTTACAATTAGGGAAATTGTTCATCATCTTATTCTATTGCTGTTTCTTCTTCATTCTCAGACAGAGTATGCAAATAAAATCAGACGTAATAATTATCTGCTCAAAATCTATTATCTTGTGATGGTAAATTAAACTTGGGATGCAAAGGTGGACATTTAACAAGATCAGCTGATTATATTATAAAGCATGGATTGACTACAAATGAATGTCATCCTTTTAGAGGAGATGACACATTTAAAGAGTGTACCAATGCCCTTGATCATTGTTAGCGATATAAAGCTGAGTCCTATTGTTAATTATAGAATAAAGATGTACTAATATTTATATTTTAGGATATCAAAAGGAATATTTTAATTAAAGGACCTGTTGTTTCAATTATGAAAGTTTATAAGGATTTTTTAATCTATAGAGATGGAATTTATTAGGTATTAGATGGATAGCCTCATTTTCATGGAGGTCAAGCAGTGAAAATAATAGGATGGGGTGAACACAATGGATAATAGTATTGGATTATTGAAAACACTTGGGGAGACACATGGGGAATGAATGGTTAAGCTAAAATCTCCATAGAAAGTTTTACTGAAATATCCCAATAAGCATTGTCAATAAATATTTGAGTTGGTATATTAGATAATAAGTTTATTTATATATTTGAAGTTAAAAGTTATTAAACCCTGAATAAAAAGCATTCTCTTTTTATTATCATCAAGAAATTTAATATTTTTTGAATATTTAGAATTTTTTAATGAAATTTAGAATAAATAGCCACTTGATGAATATATGAAAAACTCATGTTCCTTAATAAAATTAGTTACTTCTTAAAAATTGTAAGATTTACGGAGCTCAAGAGTTGTGGAGTTTAAGGGGTTGATTTCAATTTAAAAAGAATTGAAACAGAACACTGATTGAAGTTGTTAAAGAGTGAAGAGCCAAATGAATAATTAAATTTTTATAAATAAATTTAAGAATTTGAAAAAGCATAAATGAGTTTCTTATATGCCATTGTGATTACTTCAAATGATAAAATTATTGATTTTAATTTTATATAACAGTCTATTGTTTTTGAGTAGCAGTTCCTTAATTTTGCCTTATTATATAATTAAGAAATAATCAAAATAGGAGGATGCTACTCTGTCTGCAACAATTACTCTATATTTCACTTTCGAAATGATTAGAGTCAAGTATCTTCTTTCGAAAATTTTTGTAAAGATTCTCCTCTCTCTAACTCTTTTTTGTAATTAACCATTATGTTTTATAACTATTTTATTAACATTCATTAATTCTATTGATTTGCTTCAGCATAAATTTGGCTATAAATATATCAAAGGATAGCTCAAAAATGATAAATAAATTTCATATTTATTAAATTTAAACAATTTTAGGAAATATCAATTCTCAAATCGTTTAAAAACACATTTTTTTTCCCATAGTTTTTATTTAACAAGTATTTTTTATTGACAGTACTAACAATTAAGACTTTATAAGCTTAAAGTCATTTAAATTTTTCAACAAAGTTATTTGAAGGTAAAAAATACTGTCTAGAAATTCCAACCTTTATTTATTAGATTTAGTAGTAATAATTGTATGAGTAAAAGTTGATGAATGATAATTCCTTTAGTGGAATGTTTAAAATAATATTTATTTATAAAATAATCAAAAAACTGCACACAGTGAGATTTGAACTCACGCGAGAATGACCTCACCGCTTCTTGAGGGCGGCCCCTTAAACCACTCGGGCATGCGTGCTATATTGAAAATTATAAGAAGAATTATATTACTTTTTATAATATGAAAAGAGAATATTCTTTAATTATTTTTTATATTTATTATAATAAAACACGTACATATGTTAAACGACTTCAATAGCTGGTATAAAACTTAACCTCTTTTTACAAGAACTTATGTGAGCGTTTTAGTGTTGTTTGGGATAATTGGAAAATTTAAGCCATCATATTTGTGGTATTTAATGTTTGATGCTAATAAAATATTTACACTTTAAGTATTAATGATAATCTAAATTTATATAGATACATAGACTATTTACTCATTACTTTTTCAGTGGTGTATTAAGTTTTAGCTTTATCTTTCATTTGTTATTTATAATCTTTTGTATTAAAAACTGTGAAATAATGTTTGAAGGATCCAACTATGCAGATTTCTACTATATGATACTTTACTTTTTTATAACAGGAGATGTATAAAACTTGATTATTTTAGATAATGAGTTGGTTATTTGATTATGGGTTTTTATCAGCAGCATTTTGTTTTGCATTAATCTATGTTTGGTGCAAGAGAAAACCATTTGAAACTGTGAGATTTTACTTTGGATTTTAATTTAAGAGCGAATATTTCCCTTGGGTTTTAATTGCTTTTCATGCAATCACTGATCAAGACATAGTTTAGGATCTTATTGGTTTAGGAATAGCCCATTCATATTTATTGTTAAAAGACTTTCTTCCAGTTACTCATAGCATTGCCTTATTAGAAACACCTTAGTTTTTGTAAGAAATATCATTAATAATATAATAGTAAAAATTTTGTGAATAAACATATTGTTAAATATGCACCATTTGCAAGAAACAGATTTAATTAATAATAATTCTAACAACCTTAAAGATAAAATTTCTTTTAAGGTTAAGGTATACGTTTAGGTTGATATATAAAATATTTGAGTATATATAAATCATTAACCAAGAATTTTTCCAAACCAATTTCTATCAAGTAGTTTTAATATATTTTTTGGGATTAATTTATTCTCTTTTTATTATTTTTCCACAATTTAAATGATTGGTTGTGGTTAAATATTACCAAAATATGGGTCTTAATCAAAATAATGATACTTTTAAAAATGTTAAATGATTTAATTCTATTTTTTTAATTTTTTCAATTCTTAATAATAAGATGTAAACATTGTATCTCTAAAAAATGGCATTAATTTTTCTAATTCATTCATTCTTGTTATTTTAATTGAATAAAACTCTAATATTCCAACTATAAAATTTTATATAAATGCTTCTCCAAATAATAAAAACATTTCTAATATTAACCTTGCAAATTTTTTCTCTTATTTTTACATTAACATAGTAAAATAATACTAACTAAAACATTAACATAAATTTTCCTAAAAATAAATAAAATATTAATACAATATTGTTACATTATAAATGTACAATAATTTCATTACATCTTTATTGAAGCATTTATTCTAACTGAAAAATTCTTCGTTTAATCCCAGGTACATCTTAAATAAATAAATCCTCCATTGATTTCATCAAATGAACAAACATCCAAAACATTTCTTCTTCATTTTCCAAGACTTCAAATTTATCCTCTTCCAATTGTTTATCATTTCCATCAATGCTTAATAATAGAATTACTTTTCCACAAATAATATTCATTCCTTATGTATATCCTATTTTAGGATTATATATTGCATAAGCACATAGAATTCGATATAAAAGATTAGTATATTTTTTGTTATTCATTTTATCTTCATAACCTGTTCTAGGAACATCTTTTTAGATTTAATCATCAACCAAATAAGGAGGTTTTTAAGAAAAATATTTTGATGCATCACCTTTTTCTATGAATGTCATCCATATGGCTTTACGTCTAAATCATTTAATAGATATACTTTATATAGGGAATACCTCTTTATTATAATAAGGTAGCAGCCAATTGTAATTTCTAATTTTCTCCCTAAAATTAGTTTTTAGAGATTTTGTATAATTAATCATTATTAAACAAAGGTATTGGTATATTTTTTGGTTCTAATTTATGAAAGATTATACATTTTTCTATCATCTCAAATTCATCATCTATTAAATAATTGATAATTTCATCATCTATCTATTTCTTTTGATCACCTGTTATGAAATTAGATTATAACAAAGAGGAGAAAAGTTATGAATCAAATGAACCTCTTCTTTATCTTATTGCAGGTTGTTTCATTATATGATTTTTAATTTTATTACTCAATATTCTGTATTATATGATGGCTTATAGAATGGTAAATATATAATAATGATTAATATAAACAAAGATGTTTATAGTACAAAATAGAATTACAATCTTTTGCAACTAAGTTCTAAGAAACTTTATTAAATTATATATAAAATGAATTTGTGTGATAATTCAGGATGGGATATTGAAGAATAATGCTATTTAGACACATTATTTACAGGTTATTTACCTAAATTAGAAAGAAGAATCTCAGAAAATAGTAGTCATAGAATAAGAACACTATCTTAGCCAAAATAGTTTAACCAACAAACTTCCATTAACTCTTTACATCATCATAGACCAACTTAAAGTTAAGCATATTAGACTGGTTCTTTTAGTGCTAACCTTTATACTCCATCTACAACTAAGAGCAGAATTCGATTCAAATTTACTCCAACTTTAACTCAAGAAGATTAGCAAAAATAGAAAAATATTTCTTAATCTCCAATTAAAAAGAAACCAAAATATACTATTATTAATATGAGTTAATTACTTTCAGTTACCCCAAAAGTTAAAATGCATCAAGACTCTTTGAATAAAGTGCTTGAGCGATTTTCCAATAAAAAACGATGAAACATACAAAACTAACTAATTAAAAATTATTAGTCAATATTATTGAATTGTAATCTACTTCTTTCTCATAAAATACAAATTATTATTCAAAGTTCATAATATTAAGATTAAAATATTATGTTTAAAGAATTACCATGATTATCTTTTTTGGATTATACTTCAAATACCTATAGTTATATTCTATTCCTTGCATATTACAATATGGATCTTTTATTGTTGGTTTTGTTCGGGAGGCTTCGTTTCATACATTTTCGTCATCAGTAATAAAAAAATGTGAGTTGTCATATGAATTATAAATAAAATATATATTTGTGAATTTTATTATAACTCAAGGCCTCTCCAAGATTGGGTATTCGTAAAGATTCCACCTAAAATTAGGAGATATTAATTTGTCGACTTTTAGTTAAATTTTTTTTAATTTGGTCTTCTTTATTTCAACCTTTTTTAATGAGTTTTAGAAAATTCTTATCTCTCAAGGATATTCCTTCAAGCTCCTTCTAAGACATTCTTTAATTTAACTACTCCAACGTATTTATTCATATGGTCATATTATTAGATTAAACTTCACTTCATTATAAGTCGTTTAATTTTGTTGTAATTCTTGATATTGTTCCAATTCATAAGGGAGAGCCCTGGTATAAGTTATTGTAGCAATGAGAGTTTGGAAGGGTAATATTGAAAAAAAAGACAAAGGAGTTCAAAAATTTATAACTAGAGCAAATTTTAGGCTATTGTTTTTTTTCTGCAAAATACATTAGAAATTGATATGATCCAACATTCATAATGAGCTATACTATCAAATTTTTAATAAGATTTTTAATCAAGGAAATCATAGGATGAATATCCAAGAAATAATGAAGGAGAAGAGGAGCACTTTATAAGCTTTTGACATTTGAAGCAGCAATATGAATTCTATTCATTTCTTTAATACCTAAAAAAAAGTAATTGCTTACTTATATTATAAGTTCGTATATTATTTTTCATTTATCCTAAGACAATTTTCTGAGATAGAATAAAAATCATTATATATAATGAACTCTTTTTGTTTTTCCCTTCTTTATAATTTGTTTATATTTATTATTAATAGCAATAAAATATCTATCTATATATTTATGCTTCATTTAAATGTAACTTAATTGATTAATATTTATATCATATAAATTTCATGCCTAAACAAGTATAGTAAAAATAAGCAGGAGGAAAATTTGTATCAACAGGTGACCCAGTTGCAGATGATAGAAATTGGATTGGAAGAGTTAATAATGAATTAACATGTACAGCTGCTTGGAATAGAGATTGGGGATTCTTAGCAGGAAATTCAGAGAATCTTAAATTAGAGGATGCTACTAAACCTTATAATATTGATGAATAAATTAAAAATCTTTAATAAGTACTTCCAATTATTGATATTAAAAGGAAATTGAAAAAATTTAAGTTGATCCTAATAAAGTTACAATTAACAGAACCTATGGTAAAGGAGATGCCTTGGAAAAGTTTTAGACTGATCAAAATAATAAATAAAGAAACAAAGACCTTAAACCTTAAGATAGAAAAATTCCAAAAACATGGAAGTATCAAAAAGGATGGAAACCAGAACCTGATCCATTGGATCCAATTTAAAATATGTTCAAAAGTAATAAAAAGAAGTGAACTAAATGTTAAAATTTACAATATTATCAATCATTGTATTATAATATATAAAAGGATGATTTCAAATGAAATTATCGAAAACCATTTTCAAGTCCTAATATAATAATGTTTGTATAACTTGATTTATTTTTAATTTTACTTAGTTAATGTATTATTTAACGATACTAATTCTAAGTTATGGTATTGAAGGTACTTATTCTTAAATCATAAACCTATAAAAATAGGTTCTTTATCTAATATTAGACTTAAGTAAAAACATTTATTATAGTATAAAAATTAATAATGATATTTTATTATTAAATATATTACATAAATGTTTTCAGTGATAAGTCTATATAAGATAATGATTATGGTATTAATATAAAAGAGGCTTTTTAAAATTAAAGAAAAAAAGTATATATAATAAAATTTTGAATTATTTTAAGTATTTTAATGTAGTTATCAGTTGTTATAATATATGGTTAATCTATAATTGAGAAATGTCATAAGTATAAATACAATGTAATTCTAGAGAATTTTGTTTTTAAAAAATGAGTTTAAAAGAAAGAATCTTAAGTATTTTGAGAAGGATTTGTTCATATTTATAATAGTATGGAATTAACAAATAATATTGTGAATTAAGATTAGATAGTAGTTCAAAAAATAAAAAGGAAGGACAAAGCTGGTATTGAAATAATGAAAGGACTTAAGAAACACAAAATAACATTTGTAGATGAAATTGAAAAGGGGAAGGAAGTTCAAACTGTGATTGAAGTAGAATGTTGGAAAAAATATAATTATGTCTCTCCTGATACTGAAGTAGCAGATGAATGCTGTTAGCTTATTTGATCGCAATTATAATTTGATATTTAATTTCCTTATGAATTGAGTATCACTCATTTTCAAATATAAAATATAGTGTTTTATTTTCATTTTTCAATCTCAAATATATCATATGATGATGCTAGAAATATCTGGTGATTTTAATATATTTAATTAATCAAAAACTATCATCTAGAGTTGGATAGGCAACAACAACATCAGACTTATCAAAAAGTAGCATACTTTTTTAATCACTGCTCCAATCTATTTTTACAACATGGAAGTTCTTATCGAATGGCATATCACATGCAGATGTACATGTTGGATTCCAAAAGAATATCTTACTACTTCCAGTACAAACAGTTAGAGTTGTAGAATTCTTTGACCATGTAAAAGTTTTAACAGGTAATATCTAAATCATTATGGCTTTTAAAGTTAATAATTCCATGTCCCAAATGAATACACAATTTTACATTGCATCAAATTTGGTGGCAATATAATCATCTTTATAACTCCATTCCAATAAACTAATACCATTTTGTGTCTTTGATATATTTATTTTACAACCCTATTCCATTTAAGTAACTAATTATCATATTATTATTATAATACATTTAGTCACTACTCTTTATGAATATTAATCAGAATATTCTTCTTCTTTATAAATTAGAACATCTTTTGTTATTTTATGTTCTAACTCTGTTATTTATTTAAGAGTAAGTAAATTAATGATTCTTAATTTTTCATCATTTGCTCCAACAGCCATTAAATCACTTTAATTAGAAAATCTACTAACTTTGATACCTAGTGAATATGAATAAGGTTCAAATTTCATTTATAGTCCTTAACAAGGGCAATGAAGATTCAACCGAAACTAAATAATAATTATTAATGACATTACATTTAATTCAGTGTCTTAAACTCCTATTAATGAGTCATTATAAGACCATTATAATAATGCTGTGTCTAAAGTGTCAGAAGATTGATAATTCAATAGTTTCCAATCTCTCACACTATAAATTCCAATAAAATCTTTCGCATCTTTCCTTTCGCTCATTACCATAAATCTCCCATTATGACTAAAGGAAATTTATTTTGGGTTTTTAAAATGAGTAACATTTTTATTATTTAAATTGTAAATTGAAGCTTTAATCTATATTATTTTGATTTATTTTTACTTGAAATTCACTAATGACAGCCAATTAAATCGAATCTGGACACCATTAAATAGTTTCAACACTATCATCAATTCTTGCACACCAATTTATCTCATCTATTTTTCTAATTTCTACATATCCTTTTTTGGGATAACTTAATGCAATTAATTCACTATTTGGTGATATTTCTATTTATTGTATTTAAGCATCATTAATTTATGAATGAGTAAAATTAATAGATTATAATTAATCAGTTTCTTTGACGATTACTCTTGTTCCATTACTTAAGACTATATATTTGCTATTTGGTGCAAATTAAGCAAATATCACACCTGGAAAGATTTCACTAAAGTTCATTTTAATTTTGAATTTTAAATTATATATTATAACAATTCATAATTCCTTTAAAAGAAAATAATGTGTTTTATTTGAATATTTAATTATACAATTCCTTCTCCTTAAATTTTATAATTTCGAACTAGATTCATTTTCTTAGTTGATACTGCAAGTTTTCATTTATATCTTATTCTTGATATTTCAAATATTTCAATTTGATGATTCTAATTGTTTTAGTTGATTTTCTTTCAATTCTAATTCTAAATACATTTCTTAAGAGTATTATTAGTTACTACTACTTAAAATCTTTCATTTAATTATTTTTCTTTCTTTCATCACTTTTCTTTGATTATAATTATATTAATTATTACTATCAAAATGTCAATTCTTATGTAAGATTAATATAATTTTAGAAAATTTTGGTTATAATTCTAAGATTATAATTCTTATTGGACAAAGATATTAATTTATAAGTTTTTTCAATACTCAATATAAGATCTCATTTATATATAGAGGCCAAAGATCTATAGCTATCTTTAGTCTAATTTGTAATCATTGACTAGTAATTTGAATAATTTCCAATTTTTCTTGATTTCATTTAAGCAATATTGTTTGTTTAGAATTTGAATGACTTTGGAGAACATTGGGTTATTTCAGTTTTTACTCTTTTAGATTAAATTGAAAATTATCTCTAACTTTAACTTGAAAGTTTTGTTTAGGATAGCTTTAATAATAGATTAGTAGTTCTTGAAATTGTTTTATATTTATTGATTTATGATTTATTTTCAATAACAAAGCATTTTTTCATATTTTCTTATTAAATGTGAGATAATAATTTATTTTTAAACTTGTTGAAATTTGGATCTATTTTGATTATCTTTTTTTTCAAAAACTCATTATAATTGAAATAGTTGTAGAATGGATCATTTTAATGAGTTAATTAAAACTAACTTTATTGACCACATTCTGAACATAAGCAACTATTTCTTCTAGTTTTTTCTTAAACAATTTTATCATTTGGAGTTC
Source organism: Paramecium biaurelia (assembly GCA_000733385.1). Lineage (NCBI taxonomy): Eukaryota > Ciliophora > Oligohymenophorea > Peniculida > Parameciidae > Paramecium > Paramecium biaurelia. Next base: position 37,368 of record JPFL01000406.1, read on the forward strand.
TCATTTATTTAATAAAATTTTAGAGGTTTCTATTCTTATTTTTAATCATTTTTAGGGTTTATAAAACAGTTTAGCATTTTGTCAATTCTTAAAAGCCTCTTCTAAATTTCCTTATGACTGTATCTTCAGCTATTTGAGTTTGTCTTCTATAGGTTTCCTTAGTCTCCTTATCTTTAGTACAATATTTAGTTTTGAATTCAGGTAAAATATTATGGTATTGATGTTAGAATTTATTCATGTATCCAAATAATTAAGAGTAACAACTATTTCTTCTTGTTAAACCTCCTTATTATTCTAATACATTATCCTAAACATGTAAAATCTAAAAACTTCTAGATTTAGAGATTTTATTTAAAACAATTTCACATTTTATAGTGTAGTCTCTTTTACTTATTTATCTTTTCATAATGTTGAAGATATTGGAATAACTTAAAAGAAATACAACTTCAAATAAATAATAAATATTAAATTTTAATAATAGTCATCTTTAATTCAAGATATTAGATTAATGTTATTTAATTTAGGAGTAAATTTAAAAAGTTGAACTTCATTGACTACTTATGTTGTTTTACTATAAGATGATTTCACAATTGGCAGATTTATTTTTTTTTTTGTAACGTTTGGACTATTGCTTTCACATTTTATTATAAGTTCCCTGCTATTTGAATTAGTTTTAGAAAAGAATGTAGTTTTGCAGGCATCTCTAAGGAAAATCTTTCTAGCACCACCTTATGAACATTTTTAGAGTTGTTTTGTAGGTTAATTCATTATTAAATTTGATCTTCTAAATGATGTAATTTGATTTGGATATAGTGCATTATTTTCATCATCTTCAATTTCTTATACTTATATTCTTTCTATTGGACTAATTCCTTTAAACATTTAATCTAAGTTTCTTTTAATTCTAAAATTAGTATGTCTGGATTTAATTATTTATTAGATATAAATTAACTTTGCTTAAGATTAAAATTTTGTTATATTTCCACATTCATCACAACAACAACTATTTGATCTTTATTTCTTTGGAAATAAGAATTAATTTGTTTAAATTAGACTTGTATTGTGATTTGTAAAATTGTTTAATTTAACTTCAATGGTTTGAGGGATTCGTTTATGAATTTAATTATTTGCAATAATGGCATCTTGAGAATCCATATATGTTGATTCAATGCTCTAATATTTCTTTAGTTTATTTGTTTAAAGATGCAAATTGTATGATTATAAATTCATAAACTTGAATTATAGAGAGCTAAGTTATCCACATTACAAACAATTACAACTTTTTCTTCTCTATTTCTATTATTCATTTATTGAATGATTTGAAAGATGAATAAAACTATTGTTCCTCCTTTTAATTTATTTTTTGTTAGTTGATGAAAACATTATGAATTCTGACTTTATTTAATAATTTATAATATACTTTTAATTACTATTCTAAAATATATTTTTGTATTTATTATTAAATTATAAAATAATAGAAATAATAGAAATATAGAAATATAAAATCATTCATTATCAACATATATCATATTTTTGATATTTTTTGTATGATTATCATATTTAGAATAATAAAACTATTGATAAATAATATTTTATATGTCTAATATTAAATTTGTTATACATAAATGTAATCCCTCTTATGATATTTTTCTATTTTAAATTTCATTGTTTTTTTCTTTTTATTTCATTATTAATTAAGCAATTGTTTACAAAAAAGAAGTATTCATATTTAAATTGACTTAATTTATATAGGACAAATTTAAACTTACTTCTGTGTTATTATAAATATATGAATATCATCCTACTTGACATAGATAATCCTTATAAATAAGTCTATCCATATATCAGTGTTTGGATGTATGGCAAGTGGTAAATGAAGTTTTTTTGTATTAATACAATTATTATTAAGAACTTTAAAACAAAAATATAAAATTATATCATTATGTTTTAAATCTATTGTGTTTGATTATCTTAGTTGGTTTTATTTTTGAAAAAGTTAAAATTTTTTGAGTAAACCCAATTAAAAGAGGGCACAAGAGTTTTGGATTATTACGGATTTTAATTTTTGTATTTGTAGACCTTTCAGTTTAAGGAAGTCTGTCAGTAATTAATTGTTAAGATTTAAGTATTAATGGAGAAGGTCCATCATGAGAATAAAAAACACTTGGTCTAAAATGTTTATTTTTCAAAGCAGTATCTTCTAATAATTTTTAGGTTGTACTAATAGAAGACCTAGCAAAAGAAGAGTCATATATCATAAGTGGAGATCTTTGTTCATCAGATTTATCATTTATTAATTGTTTTCTACTTATACGAAATGAGCCTTAACTTTTTCTTATATGTTGGATATCTTAATTATGTTTAGATAATACTTGGAAGCTAAATTGATAATTTATTTTAATTTGGCCAATGTTCTGTTAAAGAATGGAGGGTATAACTCTGATTTCTTTTTTGTGGTTAATGATGTTTTAGATTCATAAATTTATATTGGAATTTACTTATTCTACCACATTCATTACAATGACAACTCTTTCTTCTTATCTTTTAATTATTATGCTGTTCTAATTAATTATTAGTAAAGTGATCACTAAATGAATGTTAATATTTTTATTAGATTGTCTTTGTAAATTTAAAATTAAAAGTATCTCTTGTTGTATGAAAGGAATAAGTAAAAGGAACTTGAGATTTCATAATTAGTATTAAATAAATCAGAAATTTTTGATTTGATATAAATATTAGATACAATAAATAAACTTTAATATATGTTCGACATAATAACAATGATCATTCACAACATCTAGTTACTTTCATAAACACCTCTTCTAATGTTGCATGACTCAATCCCCAATCCTTTATTAATTTTCTTAATTATAATTAAATTTCAGATAAATCTTATTCTCTCTTTTCAAAAACTTCAAATAATGCTTTCAAATCTTGCATATATTAAAATGGTATGGAGATTCTAAAATAATATGATAAATTTACAAAATGCTACCTCCACTAGTATCTAAGAGTTTAAATTAATTTAATAAAAGTTTGATTTTTGATAAACATTCATCAACCTAATCTGTTATAATATTAACTCTATAACCATCTGAGAAATTATTTTTTAAGAATAAACTTGTACCAATAGCTTTTAATTAACCTTCAGCCATTACAGCTATTCTATCAGCTAATACATCCGCTTCTTCCATAGCATGTGTTGTTAATATAACAACTCTATTTTATTTCATATTCTTAATCATTTTCCAAACTTATCTTCTAGCTCTTGGGTCCATTCCTGTAGTTGGTTCATCCATTATAATAATTTTAGGATTACCAATTGCACTGATAGCTAAAGAAACTCTTCTTTTCATTCCTCCACTATATGTTTAAATTTATTAATCTTTGACATGCAATAATTCAACTTCTTTTAATCTAAGATCAATTTCATTTTCTATTTAATCTTTATGTAAACCTTTGATAGTAGCATACATTCTTAAATGTTCAGCTGCTGTCAATTAATTCCATAAGATATCAAATTATGGACATACACCTAACATAGCTCTAATATTTTCCATATCATTAAGATCATAATTCATAATTTGAGCAGTTCCTTTAGATGGTTTAAACATACCTGTTAATAAACCAATTAAAGTTGTTTTGCCTGCTCCATTATGTCCCAATAAGGCCAAACATTCACCAGAATTTATTTCAAGATAAATATCTTTAAGTGCATGAACATCATCTTTGGAAATTATATTAAATGGATATTTATGATATGTTTTACTTAACCCTATTATTCTTAATCCATCTACATAGTTGTTAGTACAATTTTTAATTACTCTCTCTTTCTCTAATTAAGCTGAATCATTTGTATGACATTAATATTATAAATCAGTAATAGGCTAAGGTGGAGATTTGAAATACTTATTAAAGGGCTTAGTGATACAAAATAATAATGAATCAGCCTTTCCTCTATTCTATTAATGAATAATATATATACACTTTCAAGAATGTGATCAAAATAATATGTCAACATAATATAAAACATACATGCCAATAATAAATGGAAATAATTATCTATAGCACATGGTGATTAATATTATACATTCCTATCTAATTATACCTTACCACTATTTACTGCAAATAAATCATCATAAGTAAATCCATCTCCTTCAACCCATCTACCTTCTTCTAAAGAATAATGTCTACAAGACTTTATTGAAATATCTGCAAAAATCAATGAATATTTGAATGCTGGATATAAACTCATTAATGCTCTAACAATACTGACCCAACTAGAAGCATCTAAACGATAAAATAGAATTGACATTCCTGCTTAAGTAAAACACATTTACATCAGAATTGCTGTAAGTATGAATCCATAAGCTATTGTATATCCATTTTTCACATCTGGACATACAACTACTATAAAGAATGCTACTAAAGAAATTGAGAATCCAAAAGTCACATACAAAATGAATAAAATCAAATTTGGTGTATTTAAAAAGAAGTCCATCCTAAATGCTAAACCACAAATCAATAGATTAATTGTTAAAATTATCACTAAAATCAATGCTGTGATACTCCAACTTATCCAATATATTGTATGTGTTAATCCCATTACTGTTAAACCTTATCTAAGTTTCTTTCCTTTTTCTTATAACATTTCATTTATTAACACTAAAAAATTGAGTAAATAGGGAGCAAAGAAATAAAAGGCACCATAATTACCCACTATATCTATACCTTACATAAATCTAGTTGGAATAGTTGGAAATTCCTATTAAGAAATATATAAGAATTCTTCGTCATCTTCTTTAGGAATTGTAGAGAACTCTCTCAAAATAGCATTATCTAAACTTATTTTTAAAGATGATGCATAGGCATCTTTAGGATATGCTATTTTCATATCTGATAAATATGGAGATCTATACAATAAAGTGTAATTATACAAAATTGTATAGAACACTACCTATTTATCAAGTCTTTCAAATTAACATGGAATTGATATTTCTGGTTATTTATCATACAACATCCAAGAATCTGTACAAAATACTACTGCTATTTAAGTAAGATTCATATGAGATAATAAGTATTCTGAAATCTGACTTGGTTAATCATAATTTCCAATAAATTTAACATCCTAATCATATTTCAAATGATTTGTATGAGCAACTCGTTTCATTACATTTGTTATCCAATCTTAAGTTTATCCAAGTATGAAATATCCAATTGTAATACAATTATTATCATTATAAGATGTACATCTAGGAATTTATTTTAATACATCTTTTATAGGTGGATCTATTATTAAGAATCCTGTAAATCGATCTACAAGATATTACCATAATAAAATAAGTAAACAAATCAATAATGGTGATAAGAATAAAAAGATAGATAGACATTTCTATCTTTAAAACAATAATAGATTCTTTTTTAACATTAAAGTCAACAGTCTAATACAATTATATTCTTGCTTTCTATATTGTATTTATTATTATTATTCTTATTCTTCTTATTATAATTCTTTATTTTTAGTATTGCTCCCAAATAATTCAATCTCTTTTTCTTCCATATTATGTATAATTTTATTTAATAAATAATTATCAAATTCCATCAAAATCCTATATAATAAGCATTGATCAACTTCCAAATTATATTCACTATTAAATTTTAGAATTTTATATGATTTATATAAACATTTTAGATGATAATAAATGTGTTATTATTGTATCAATATTTTTAATGTAAACTTATAGATTATTCTCTCCATTTTATAATATATGATTATATTCATAGTAATAATATAATTATAAATGAATTTAATAATTATATATCATAAAATTAATTCTTCTACTTCTCCTTCATTGTCATCAATTTTTTGACTTGGAACTTCTGACATATTTCTAAATTCATCATTATTTCCTCTCTTTTTCAATTATAATACTATAACATAACCAATAATGATTCCTACTATAAAACTGATAATGCAAGCTTAAATCACTTACCTTTTTGTCCATCCTATATAAAAATCACTGATTTTTTCAGCTTAACACCAATCTCCTGTATAACCTAACCAACAATAACATTCATGTTCAATACATACACCATGTTCTGAACATCTTTTAGGACATTCATCTAATAACATTAAAGTAAATTAATCTTCTTCTTTAGATGAAACTTGAGGAGGTACCATCATAAAATTATATGAAGAAGGATTGTAATTAGATTATAAAATATTAAGATTATTATTACCATTATCTTCTTAAATTTTATAAGGTTTAAATTTTGTATCTTATTATAATGATTATTAATAATTATTATCTTATTATGTATTATCTTATTAAGTATTATCTTATTAATTATTTTAATTGTTTTAATTATTATCATCTATTATATTTCCATTATCATCTATATCTACATAATACACTCTATCTATATCATCATCAAATACAGGCATTGGTCCTTCTTATCTTTAATTAAATTTATATCCAGTAGATATAAATTATTTTAAATCTTCTTCTCCTGCATCTGCAGCTGTCTCTAAATCATTTTCATGTTCACCATCATAATCTTTCAATAGATCCCATATAGAAGTATATCCAGATTCTGTTCCTTAAACAAGTGAACAATCAGGACCACTAAAACCATCTTCACATGCACATAATCCAGTTTCATCATTACATTAACCTCTATGATTACATTCATCTAAACATCCTGATGATTATGGTAATTTGCTATCAATTTCAGGATTACCACTACAAGTATTACCTGAGAATCCTTCAAAACATTTACATTTCCCATCCAATTCACATATTCCATGTTCTTCATCTGTACAATTACCTGGACATGGTACATTCAATTAACAAATAGATCCTGTATATCCAGGATAACATTTACAATATCCATTACTTAAACATATTCCTTATTCTAAACAATTTTATCTACAAAGAACCTTTTAAGTACAATCAATTCCTTACCAACCCTATTTACAACTACAATGACCAGCTCTACAAACTCCATCATTTTTACAAGGAGGACATGTTTCAGTTGATCCTACAGCTAATCCAATTAATGAATCACTACAATGTTTTAACAATTTGCATCCACCAAAATGAATCAATAAAGATCCTGCAAATACCATACTACTATAAGCTACTTATCTTAAATTTCTTTTCTTTTCTACTGTTACATTAGCAAAACTCATAGATTCAATATTTAAAGTATAAACATCATTGTAACATTCAAATAAAATTGGATTACATCCTCCAACTATAAAAATTCTATTATCATATTCAGCCATAGCTGCACCTTATCTAGGACTAGGAATATCACCTTCAACTTCTCTTTTCTACCATATTAAATCTTCATTTATTGTATAAAGATCATTCATTACCATACCTTTAGCATAACCACCAAATACATAAGTCAATCCATGATGATAAGTCATAGAGAAACTCTCTCTACCTAAAGGCACATCTCCACCACCTGATGGTTTTCCCCATCTTTCATTTACAAAATCCAAAATATATATATCATTTGTGTATACTTCTCCAACAAAACCTCCAAATATTAATCCTCCCAATTTAGTCAATACCATTTTATGACCTGCTCTTGGTGTTGGTGCTTAACCTGACCAAGACAACTCATTCCAACTTCTACTCTCCAAATCAAATACAAATAAATCATTCACTAATCCTTATATAGTGTGTCCTCCAAATATATATAATCTTGCTCCATTAACTAATGATCCAAATCCACTTCTACCTACTGGAGGAATTCCAAATACTTTTGGTGTTGTCCATATACGTGTCCTTGCATTAAATAAAAATAAATCATTGAAGCATTATATGTTCAACAAACATCCTCCAAATAATACTACATAATCTCCTATTGAATGCATTGAATGACCTCCTCTTTATCTAGGAAATCGTTCAAATGCCAATAAAGGTGTCCATTCCATATCCTTTAATTTTTGTTCAGGTTATTTATCAGGTAAAGTTGCCTCTATCTCTTTCTCTGCAAATTTTATTCTGCTTATATCATTCATGTTTATTAGAGTTACTTATTAATTGGTTGAATCTTCTGATCTCAAATACCAATTTCCATCAGATAAATGATAAAGAGATCCCACTTTCAATGGGTATTCTTTTGGTGGTGCATCATCTTCATCAAGTTCATCAATGCACTCAAAATCTGGTGGAGGTGCTTCAACCTATTTCTTGCTACTCCTTCCAAATTTCTCAATTAAAACGGGTCCATTTTATGTATTGATTAACCACAATAATAAAATATATATTAACATAAAATTATCAAATTTATTTATAACTTATAATTCACACTTCATTTATAAGAACATAGTTTGTATCACAACTTAAGATGTAGAGTAGATAATTTGAGAAAATTCTTATTCAATAAAGTATTGCATTAATTATGTAGTAGAGTAAATAATTATAAATTTATAAAGTCTTTTGAATTATAACATTATATAATAATAAATACAAATTTAATATGAATCAAATATAATACATGTAGGTGTTGAGAGATTCATAAGAAATTAAACTAAGAGATAAATTTACTTAAATCTAATCAAAAGCTCATACTTATGTAATTTAATAGATGAAATAATTGGAATAAAAATACAATTAATAATTTTTGTTAATTGTTCAATAATATTAAGAATGCAAATTAATGTGTGAATAACTCCGATTAAAAAATGAGTAATACTCAAAACTCATACTAGAGTAAGAATTTAAATCTATTCAGACCAAAAACTATATGAGTCTTGAAATTGTTAATTAACTTTTGACCTAAAAGATCAATTCTCTACTATTATAACTCAAAAGTCATAATTTAATTTCTGAATCTGAATATTTTTCTTAAAAAAATGTACTCTAATTAAAATTAGCAGAAATTTTTTGTAATCCTAACCACCAAGATCAATAAGTGTTTATTCTGTCTGAAAATGATTCTTCTAAGCCGATGAAAATTTTATCACAAAGTATTAACTAGGATAATCAATAAGAAATAATAAATTAAAATAATTATGAGATTCACTCCATTGGAACTTAAACAAACTTTGTTAAAAATAAAAAAGATAAATTTGTTAAACAGAAAAAAATGCCAATTGAAATTTAACAAAGTCTTACTCCTAATAAATCCAAAGAACTTCTTGAATGTAAAAAGTCTATTTAAGAATTATAAAAAAGTAAAATTGATTTGTAAGTTAATAATGAATTATTAAAATCTTAAAATCAGAATCTTTAATGCAGATTAAACTAAAAATTAAATAACTATGTTAAATGCAATCAAAATGTTATCAAAAATACACAAATTGTAAAAAAATTCTTAAAATTTGATGATATGGTTTTTAAAAATGTAACATCATTTTAAATGGCCTAAAGTTTTGATTTGAGACAGGGAAATATAAGTAGTCGTTAATTTTTCACAAGGCCTAAATCTTCAGCTCCAAGTACTACCAGAAATAGATGCAATTCAACTTAATAACCATCTAGCATAGGTTTCCATGTCTTATTCTGATTATACTTATTAAATATAAAATTACGATTAATTTATAGTATAATTTAATAAAAATGGATAATAATAAATAAACATTTACGATTTAATTGGATTAATTTGTCATTAATTGACAAAGACTACCATATGTTATAGTACAAAGTTAATTGATGGAATTAATAATTATTTGTTATCTTTTAAATTATAATTAATAATTATTTTTTTATAATGAGAAGGTATGAAAGATAAAATGAAAGATAAAAGGAAATAAAATTAAGTGATAATTAAAAGTTTTTAAGCTTTTCTTTGGAAGCACCTTCAAAGTAGTTAAAATTTATGCCTAATACTTATCCTGGATTGCCATCCTATTATCAAACACCCTATGAGGATTATTTAAGATGTTTTAAATATAAAGATGAAACAATCGAAATCTAAGATTTAAGTAATTAGTTTGTTAAAAGACAGTTAATTAAAATGAAGAAAAGCATGATATGAATACTTTTCTATAGAGTTTTAGATTAAAGAATGGACCAAAAAAAGGGATGGGAGTAGGAATTAGCAGATAAATGGTTTCTGGATTATCAATAATCAAACCTGGAAATCTTTCAAGCAATTAAGATATGATTAATGGAACATTAAGGAGCATGAATGGAGGAGAATTAAGTAGCATTGTTCATGAAGGACAATAGAATCAAAGTTTAATAAGAGTGGAAGAGAACATTTTGAATATTTTCAACATGAAAGATGAAGTTGATAAAATTTATAAAAAACTAATAAATTGATATAAACACTTTTATTTATACTATTATCAACGCTGTAGTTAATTATGAATTAATAATACAGTATTATATATATAATTTATGCAAATTGAGACAAAGGAAGTGAAACTAGCAGGGAGTTGTGAGTTGGAAGACTTAATAAGTAAGTTTATTTAAGTTATTCTTTAAGTCTATCCATATGAAGTAGTAAATCAGCATTTCAGTAATTTTGTAGAGAACACAAAAGAGTTTGTAGAAACAAGGGAATAATTGAGTAAAATAGGTGCAAATCTTCGAATAAAGCTTGACAATTGGCCTACAATTGAGGAAGCAAAAATGATATTCTAACTAAACATGTAATTAGATTTAAGGCAAAATTATTATAGCTAAAATGCAAAAAGAAGAAGTGTAAAATGGAATGACACTGATAAGCGTTTATTTTATTGGATAGTTATTAGATATTGTCTAGTAAAAGATTTATGTTCACTTGTAATATTAATTATTCTTAAATCTATAAAGACACCTTATGAATGGAGAGATATAGCTAAAATGATACTAGGACGTAATGCTCATTAATGCAGACTCAAATGGGAATAAAAGTATAAAATTTCGCTTTCCGAAGCTCCATGGACTGAAGAAGAAGATTAGCTTTTACAACTAGTTCATGAGTATGCAATTGATTATATTATAATTTTATAGAGAATTTAGTAGATTAGGGAAGGAAAACAAATGGTCTTAAATAGCAAGAGAAATTTATAAAAGATCTCCTAATAAGATATTTAGACAGCCAAAATAATGTAGGGAAAGATGGATTAATAAATTGGATCCAAATATTTGCAAGTAATATAATGAATGATTTAAATTAGTGAACCTTGGTCGAAATAATAAGAGATTGATTTATTAAAGACTATTTTAATAAGAGGGAAAAAATGGTCAGAATTATCAGCTTTATATGGTAGAGTAAGAACTGAAAATTCTTTGAAGAATAAATACAATTCACTTTTAAAAAAAGAAAAATTAAAATATGAATTTGAAACTATTAACCCATAATTATTTGCTAAAGTTTAATAATTACGAATGGATTATGCAAAGAAATATGGTAAGATTACACCTATTGAAGAAATTGATAATTATGAATGGCAATTTATTGTTTTGGCAATTCAAAGCTTATATATTGATTTATGTGTTTAAGAGGGTAAATATCAAGAAGCTTAAAAGATTAAAAATGATGATTTTTTTGATTTGTTTCATAACGAAATCACTTCTAATACTAGAAATGACATTTTATATAAAAAGTTATTAAACATAAAAAGAGTGGATAATTAATTCAATATTGAGAATGATAGATCTGGAGTAGTAATTTTCAATAAAAAAACTAAAAACTTATTCATCTCTCCTTTCAACACATTAGATTTTCAAGGACTTATACTAAAACATCTCTATAAATCAGTTAAAAGTGAAGAAAACAACAGTAAATGTCCTACTTTAACATAATCAGATCATAATATGTTATTTCTACAAAAATCAATTGATGATATTAATAGACAAAGTAATATTTAACCAATACTCTTGTTGGCTAATTAACCATCATTTATGTTGCCTTTAGGCTAAAGTATGATTAATAGTTATTGGTTACCTCCAGTTTTGCCATGTATGTCTTAATCTATAGGTGGATATCAATAATAATAATAAAATATATAAGAACAATTAGCCTATAACATTAAAGAAACGAAATAGCAAGCCAGTTTCGATGATTTATTCGGAAATGATATTAAAGTCGTTGATTCAGATGGTGAAAAATGATAATTTTATGATCGTTATTCTTTTATTTGAATTATAAATAAAATTTTATGTCTCTTTCTTAAGATGATGAATTACTAGAATTAAATTCAAGATATGACAATATCCAAAAACTTAATCAAAATATTTTGATTGAAAATTAGAAATTATAACATGAAGTTCAAAAATTAATATAGGTAAAATCCTTTAATCTTATTCTAGTCTTTGAGTTAATTAGAAACTGAAAACAATGAGTTAAATGATTAAATTGATAATCTCAAGAATGATTTAAGAACATAATTTACTATTAGTCAGAGTTTGAGATAGGAAAATGAATTCTTTGAAAATTAAATACATGAGTGCAAAAAACAAATTGAATCTTCTGGCACATATTACAACTAAATTATTTAAGAAAATGACCTTTAGATATCTCAAATATATCAAAAAGTTCAATAAAATGATTATCTTACATAAGAGAATCATTTATATAAAGACCAAATCATATCCTTATAAGAGGACAATGAATAGCTTACTTAAGAATTAACTAACCTTTAGGAATCACTTAATAATCATGATAATTTTCATTAAGACATCAAACATCTCTAAAATTAAGATCAAAACAAAAATATCAAGAAATAAAACAGGAAAAAAATTAAGGAATTAGAGAGATTAATTATTAAAAAAGAATAAGAAATAAGTCAATTGTATTCAACAATAGAAGACTTAAAAAATTATATTTAATAGATGAAATATCAATCAGAAAAATAAGAACAAAATCTTTCTCATCTATATAGTGGTTATTAATAAATTGAAATAGAAAGAAATAAATTAGTATCTAAAATAGATTCCATTTAAAATTCTAATGAAAAATATTCTACTTTATAATTGTAATTTACAAATTCTGAGAAAAATAAGAATCATGAATGTTAATCTTTGAAAATGTAATTGGATTAATAGCAAATATATAATTAACAATATCAATAATAAATATAAGCTATAAATGAAGAATTTATGATTCTTACTTAAAAGCATTCTGATTTATAAGATTTGAATAATCAGTATATGTAGGAATCTTAAATTTTAAAAAATTAATTATTTGAAAAAGATTCATTTATAGAAAAGATATAATAATAATTATAATTACAATAATTCAAAGAATAATAAA
>JPFL01000407.1:3969-45982 GCA_000733385.1 Paramecium biaurelia
ATTATGCCACCGATTTCTTATTGAGAGTAATCTTTAGATTAGGTTTTTTAGAATTCTAAGATTTCATGCACTAATAAGAAGCAAATTATAAATAAATATCTTAAATATTTTAAACACTTGTTTTGTTCATATATATATGTCCTTCAAACTTCATTCATTAATACATTTATAGTTATACTTTAAATTGTAATTAACTTTATAATTAAATATTTTAATAATGAATATGTAAATAAATATCTTTACTTTTTCTATTCAAGTAAAACACATTCATGAGTAATTCATAATATAAATAAAAATATTATCAATTTCTTTTCAAATAACTTTAAAATAGTTTAAATTTCTATTATACTTTAGAAATTGTCAGATTAACAACATATCAATTGTAAAAACACAATTAAATTTATTAACCTTTTAATTTCACTTAAAATGCATCTTAAATAATAAATCAATTAGCATATGTAAATTATAATTTTTATGATACCATCTTTGTAAAGTTAATTTTAATTAATTTCAAATCTTTAAGAATTGTGTGTTCTAAATATTAATTTATAATTTACAATGAAGATTTCAATCAATATTAAGAGGAATCAATAAAGCAACCAGTCAAGAAAAAAATGATTAAATATTGACAAACTTTATGAGTTTTAAAATGAATATCAATATCATATTATAATTAAAATCCAAGAATATAGATATCAGCATTGAACTATTTCATTAATATCAGCATTCTTTAAAATTTTATTGCTCAGAAGTAATGTCTTATGTTAATTTGAAATCTATCCAAACTAGTTTTATATTTGTATACAAAAACATCTCGCTTGATGATTTTGGAAGGAACTCTTTCTTTAAAACAACAATGTGTCACTTATCGACTAGGCAGAATAGTCAAGATCTCAATTCTATATCAAGGTTTTCTTACATATGACCTTTTTGTTTTTGAAATCCTTGATATAGAATATAGAGTCCCCAAAAATATTTCGAGGGATCCTCATATCTAAATATTGTTTTGATTATTTTATAGATAGTCAACACAAACTATAGGATTCTTGAAAATATTGACAACAAAATTTTCAATTTTTAGTTTTATAATTCTAATCCAATTGATTATTTATTTCTTAATTTAGTTTTATACTTTTATGTAACTTTTCTTTTCCTCAAATACTTTTTCTTTACCTTGTAAATGTCTTTGATGAATGAAAGTTATTTCTCATACTAGTATCAATTAAATATTTGGTTTATGTATAAATTTTTATATTTTAATTAATGGGTGTTCCTAATTTCTATTCATGGTTAATGAGAAGGTATCCTCTATGTCTTTATGAACACACTCGAGCATAAAGAGTGGATTATTTTTATCTAGATATGAATCAAATTATTTATAAGTGTGCAACTGATCCCTCTGTATTATTTAAAGATCAATTAAGAGAACGAGATTTTGATGATGTTTGGGTTTCAATTATAAACTACTTGGATATGATTATTAATTTAGTTAATCCTCAACAATTACTATTTTTGGCATTTGATGGAGTTGCACCACGTGCTAAAATGAATTAATAGCGTCAAAGACGGTTTTAATCATAAAAGAGATATAAGTATTTAAGTTCACATCTTTAATAAATTGGTTTATTTTAAAAGAATGAAACCTATAAAAACAATTAATTCAGTCCTGGCACTGAATTTATGACTCAATTGTATTATATATTCAAATATTAAGAAATCAATAGATTAAATTTTATATTGAGAGAAAATATTCTGAAGATCCAAAATTTAAGAATCTCAAAATCATTTTCTCTGGATGTGATGTACCAGGAGAAGGAGAACATAAACTTCTTAGTTTCATTCGTAATATGTAATGTGATCCAAATAGTGTTCATATGATTTATGGAGCAGATGCAGATTTAATAATGTTAGGTTTACTTACTTAATTAAAGAATGTATTAATTATTAGAGAAGATCTTAAATTCAAATAAACTGCAAGTGCTGCTGCCAATAGAGTTGTCAAAATTCCTGAATTTCTAATTATTAACATTTCTATTGTAAGAGAATATTTAGATCTTGAATTTGCAGTATTGAAAGATAAAATGAAAGTTGCTTATGATATCTATCGTATTATTGATGATTTTATTTTACTCTGTTTCTTTGTTGGTAATGATTTTCTACCAAGAATTTATTGTTTTGATATTAGAATAGGAACTATTGAACCTCTTGTTGACTTATTCAAAAAACATTTAATTAATGCTAATGATTATATTGTCTAAAGAGGAGATATCAATTATAAAGAATTGTTAAATCTTCTTGAATTATTATAAGGATTTGAAAAATTATGTATTAATGATAGACAACAAGAGATGCTCAATTATTTAAATACTAGACATGAGAATAAGTAAATGATAACAAAAGAAAAAGAGTTAATTGATAATATATTGAAATATTTTTCACTCCAAGAATAAACTGAGGGACGTAAATTTTATTATAGAGCTAAATGTTAAATTATTCAAGATGATGAATTAGATCTAGAGAAACTAGGAGATATGTGTATTAATTATATGGAGGGAATTCAATTTGTTTTATCGTATTATTTTAAAGGAGTTCCTTCATGGGAATGGTACTATCAATATTATTATGCTCCTTTGTGTGGAGATATTGTTGGAGTTGTATCAAATATAGTTCAATAACTCTCTGATATGGAATAACCAATTGTATTTACTAAGGGTAAACCATATCCACCATTTAAATAACTTCTTAGTATCTTAACTCCAGAAAACGCAATGTTATTACCCGAACCATATGGTAAACTTTTAACAGACAAAGATAATTCCATCCTCAGAACTCCTATTGATTATTATCCTGAAAATTTTGAAATTGATTCATATGGTACAATGTATGAACATCAACACATTACAAAAATTCCTTTTTTGGATTGCAATCTTGTTGAATAGGCTTATAATTCAATTCTTGATACACATGATTAAAGAAATCTATAAGGTCTTTCAATTTTCTATCAATATGATTCAAACCAATAATAAATCTATGAATCTACTCTTCCTAAACATTTTAGCAATTTTAAATCTTGTTGTAAGAAATAGTTTATCGACATTGAAGATAAAGAATAATGTTAAATAGATTATGGATAATAATAATAATTTGTTTAATAATTTGATGATAATTTCTAAATTCCTTCCTTAAAAGTAATAAATATAAAATCATCTAAATTGATAAATATCCAATAACACGAAGATGATATAAAAAAGTTTGAAAATTAATTCTTATTAATAGAATTGTAATCAGCTAAATTTGATTTCGATATATTCATTTAGGAAGTGATAAAAAATAAGAATTTTGCTTATTGTGGATTCCCTTTACAATAATAATGTGAAGTCTTAGCAATTCTCAGACCTGATAATTTAAACCTACTTGATGGAGTTAAACTCTAATAAATTTAGTTACTTAAAGATTACAGCAAAAAGGATCATAATAAAATCTATAAAGAAATTAGAAACAAAACCTTAAATTAATATGAGAAATACATGAAATTAGATTGCTCTATATTTTTGATTGTCAAACAATACAAACATTATCTTAGAGATAATAATAATCAATTAAGTTATCCATTAGAACAATATAGAGAATTAGTATATCCTTATGAATTTGTGTTTCCAGATCAGAAGGTTAAATTCATCATACCTAATTTCGAAGATTTTCAAATCGATAGATCAGTAGTAATATTCCATGAAAAGAGAAATGGGGCCAATGGAATCATTAAATAAATAGATAAAAAATTAACAGTTCAAATCACAGCATATCCAACATTATTAGGATATGATTATATTCACTCTGATATTTATTATTCTTTACAAATTGTAAGTGAAAAACTTCAATGTTCAGTTAAAACATTATTAAATTTACTTGGTAGTGTTGTTGTAAATATGGAAGATAAAGAATCAAAGATTGCTGACTAATTAGATATTGGATTGAATATCATAAATAGAACTAATAATTAATTAGTACCTGAATTAGTGAGATTACCTTAAGCTGATTAATATGCAACTGGATCATCAAAGTATCAAAAATTCTTAGATCTAGAGTTATCTGAAAAATGTGTTACTATTCTATGCAAATACAGAAATCAATGTTCAAGAGTTTAATAATATCTAAATTAATTAAATGAAAATTAAAGAAATTGTCCAATCAATGCTAAAGATCTATTTCCTAATTCAACTGATCCTAATATTGATCTACTTAAAATTTATATATGGATTTTGTAATTACCTGAATCATAGTATTTATTATAAGGTAGTTCATCCAAAGTAGCTTAAATCAAAATCCATAAGAAACCTATCCTCAATAATAATATTAATACTACAAAAAAAGTAGATCCAGGTTTTGCTATTTAATAAACTACTCGAACCTTCCTTCCTCCATTCTTTATTAAACATCCCACAATTCATAAAATTGGAGATAGAGTTGTAAATTTAAATTATCCCTTTGGAATTTATGGTACTGTGGTTGGATTGTTGGAATAAAAGGAAATTATGGTTTAAGTTTTATGGGATTAGAAATTTATAGGATTCACCAATCTAGGTGGAAGATATGACTTATTATCATGTTCAACATGCAAATTTACAGAAATCTTTAATTTATCAAATGAAGATTGGAGATTGAATCTTGCTAAAAAAGGATGTCATTAAGGTGAATTTTGGGATTTATGGACAAAAGTTTATAAACCAGATTTTAAATCTAGAGCAATTGAATTCAATGATCAATTAAAAGAATAAAATCCATTTAAACAATTAGTTGAATTACCTGTTGAAGTTAGACAAAAAGTTATAGTAAAAGATAAAGATGCTCCTCAAGGATTAGAATTACTTTAAAAATTAGCTTAAGAATAACCTAATTTAATTACAAATTAACCTTTGTAAGGAATCAAAGAAGAATTGATAGAATAGAATGAGGATGAGGCTTAAAAAGAAATAAAAAAGTTATTTTAATTGTATTAATAAATTGATTAACAATCTTAAGTTGAATAGTAAAAACAATAATAGAAATTAAGTGATGAAGAATGTCCAAAAGTTTTATCTTAATAAATAGAAGATAATGATGATAAATAGCAACACTAAATCAAAACATAAGTTTAATCTTAATAAATTAAAAAAGTATTAACTAAAAAAATAGATTAATAATTATAATAATGATAGTATTATGGATAACTATATATTTTGATTTATAAATATAAGAAATTAAACAATATAAAAAAATCACATATTATATAAAGTTATTTAACTTTAAATAAATTATTTCCATTATGCTTTAGGTATTTATCTTTATTGAGCTTCATAATACAATGGTTCCATCCAATACATGTAGGCTTCTTTTGTTATTTCTCTAACTAATTCTTAAAATAATAGTTTCTCCTCTTGCCTAAAAATGCAATTTATTATTTCCTCAAATTAGATTTTATACAAAATATCCAAATTAGGTAGAGCTCTTATTTAAAAAATGATGCCATTAAATTCTGAATTTAAAATCAATTCACTTATCCCCTTTTATTATTATTAAGATATTATTGATATTAACTACATAAATATCATTAAATACTTTTTATATCAGTTCTTGATATTATTTTCCAGAAGGTTGATTTCTAGATTTTGCAAATTCAATTTGTTTTTATAGTTTAAGTTGAATTGAACCCAAATCTATCAAATTACTTGTTGTAGATTTCATTGTCTAATTTTCCTTATTAATCTCTTAAACTAATTGTTAATCTCCAAGAGAGTATAATTTCTATAAAATAATTATTTGAATATATCTTACATGAGAGATTCTCTTAGGATCTTCAATTATTTATTTCTTTTCTAAGATTTCTTAATCATAGGGAAGAATTTAGAAGGTATAATCATTCTTAGAAGTTTAGGTTTATTCTCTTTAGTTAACCTGTGATTCTGGATTATTTTGAGTAGTATCAACTTTAGTGTTGTAAGAATATCCAAATGGAAATGGTAAAGGTAGGTCAGGCAATTAATAATGAACTGACTTCATTTATTTATTATTAAATCAAATATTTTTTAATTTCAAATTAACCTTGAATTGATCTAAAGTAGTAATGCAAGGAGGATCAGAGTTAACAGAATCACATTAAAATTCCTCATCTAATGGTTCACTATTGATTTTATTGTTATTCTCCCATTAAATAAACTATGAGACTTCAAAAATATCCCTAACTTCCTATCCCAATTTTCCAATCAATTTTTCATTTATTTTATCATTCTATTATAAAGATTGATGAATGCGATCATAAACCTATATTAAAATGAGTTATCACCTTGAAAAGCTTATAATAAGTATTTATTGTTTGATTAGACTTATTTTATTCATCCTGATTACTTAAAGAATTTGATTTCTAATTCGGGTTTCTTAGAGTATTCCTAGCTAAACTCCTAGTAGTATTCTTTTTTTCTGCTTCTAAATTGATTACTTCTTTTGGAGCAAAATCAAATAATACTAGTTGATCTTCAGTTAACAATAGTTCTTTCAATAAATTAATTTCTTTGACTTTATCAATAATAACACAAAGATCTAAGTCTTAATTAATATTTTTGCTAACATGTATATAGTTTAGAATATTTACATGGCTTTTTCTAATAAAATACTATTTCTATCATAGAAGAATCTTTAACAAAACATCTAATACAAAATGTATCTGCAATTAAAAAAAATAGGGCAACTTCTATTTAGGATCTTTTCAATCTATTAAGTTAAATAGCTCCTTCTATCTGTAATACCTAATTATGAGATGATCTTTTCTTATTCTTCTTAAAAGATTTTCTATTCATCCTATTTTGTCATAAATTAATCATCTTATTTAGTTGTATCATTCAATATTAATTATTAATTTTGATTATATTTTGGTGATTGCAATTAAGAATGACGATTATGTGGCTTTTAGATAATTGTTCTACTTTTGGCTCTTGCAATTGTTTTTTTAATTTCTTTTCTTTGTTGAGTATCTAAATTACTTACATTTTAAATTGGAAAATCATAAACTTAATTTGCCAATTCAATCATGACTATATAAAAATGAGTGAATTATACATTAAGATTTATTATAAAATTTAACCAAAAATCCAAAAATCATAACGACTATGTTAGCAAAACCTCCCAAATATGAGAGTAAATCAGCTAGATCTTAAAAATCTCTCTTAACTTAATAGGTGTATGGACTTCTTCTCATATAAATAGCAGAATATTATGAACCACTGTTTTAGACATTGCTAACTCTAAAATCTCCTTATTATTTAATATTAAATAATTGTTCTTAATTATCTTCAATATATGGAAATATGTTATTATTAGTGGTGACATTATACTTCTAATAAAATACATCAGTTTCAGTTCCAGTTAACAAGAGAAAGGAAAAAAATAGTTCATCATCTAGAAAAACTTAGGATATATTTCTTGGTTATATTGGATTAATGATAGTATTAGTCATATACCTAAATTAATAAAATAAAGATATACATTTTTAATCTAAATGATCTATCATTATTTAAATGATAATCTCTATCAGATGAACTAGCACATTATGGTTTCCAAGTTAGAATTTTATTGCTGTCACTTTTATTTGAACATTCAGAAACAGTTATTTTAGTAAATTAAAATACTTCACTTGTATATCCTCCTGATAATTTAATTGAATAATTATATTGAGGACATAGCCATTCTGATAATCCAAGAGAAATAAATTGATCTGTGAAATTTTAATTATTAAATATTTTTTGAAATCTGTCAATAGTACATGGTATCAGATCTATAAATGAATCTTATTTAATTATGGTTCCATTGGCTAGTCTTGTATAGATTCTTTGTTTCAGAGTGATGTTGAAGTAAGGATTAGTATTAAATTAATTTTATTCGATGGCTAATGCAAACATGTAATTATCATCATTAAAGACTATGTCATCTGGATTAGCATCAAATAATGTTTGGACATTCAAATTTACTTAATTCTTATTCATGAAATCTATTATATTTTGTTAGAAAAAGAAAGCAATGACAGCAATGATTGTAATCGAAAAAAATCCACCCATTGCTGTTTGATATGAATCATCACTATTGAAGTTCAATTGGATATTTTGTCCAAAAATATCAAAATTCTTAACAACTTTAAATGCTATTGATTATTACATCCTATAGATTTTTTGTACATTCAATTTTAATATATTTATATTAATTAATATTTCTTAACATCAAAAATGGATACAATCCAGTTGCATAAGACAATTATGTTAATAGTAAGTGAATAAAAAATTTATATATACATTTTTATAATATTTATTATAATGAGCAATAGTGTAAATGGAGATGATTTTTCAGAAAGAGAAGATTGTGATATAGAAGATGATGATCAAGGACAAGGACCATAATTAAACATGGAATAAGTAATGGAAATTAAAACATATAGGTTTATTTATCAATGACATCTGAATATCATGGAATATTTGCACAATCTTTTCTTATCTCGAAATAAATCACCTCTAATATACTCAAACAATCCTTAAAAATAGCAGAAGAATAAGTATTCCATACAACTATGTAGTTTATTTTAACTCAAATTCCAATAAGTTCCAATAAATAAGTAATGACAATTATGGAATTGATTGCAGTAAGTTATTTCAATTAAGATGGTTTATCAATATAGGGATGTAATATGACTGAAGATAGTGAACCTGTATATATGTGTATATATTATAGAATGTAATACATTATGATCGTTGGAGGAGAAATAGAGTTAATATTGAAGAAATGAATTAATCATTTTCCTAAGAAGAACAAGAATAGATTGAAAATGAAATACCATCATAACATAATAGTTAAAAAAATAATAAGTTAAAATTTTCAGTTTTGGAAAGTAAAAAATCAAATATTGTTGTACCACCAAAATCAAGTCATTCAGAGATAAGATTAATAGAATTTTAAGTAGCCGAAGAGGATGATGATTTTGTTGATAAGTTAAGATAAAAGAAACTTTATGATATTAAAAAGAAGAATGAAATTGAATAGAAAATTAAAGAAGATATCATTTAAAATTAAGTATAAATTTAATAACTATTTTCTTAGAAAAAAGAATAATCTTCTAACAAATACACTTATGATTATGATGGCAAGATTTTATTATCAAGAGGAGTCAATTATGATAAATTATAACCTACTGCATTAAAAATTAAAGTAGATTTAAAAGATCTTTCAAAAACAACTAATTATTAGAGTATTCCTTAAAGTAATTCTAAAAAGGGAAGCAAATAGGTTATTTAAACTTAATAACCATTACTTATTCCCCCTAAAACCACGGCAGATATACCAAATAAAGTAATATCATAAATTATATAAGAATATAATAGATAGAAAAGATGTAGTCAAAGATGCAACTGGAGATAAAGGACTTCGAATAGATAGAGGAGCATAATTACCTTATGATACATTCTCTATGACAAATGGTGTTAAATTGATTTATGAATAAAGATACAAAGAAGGAATCAAATATTAAGTTAGTGATTCTGTTGAGTAATTACAATATAGATTGTCAGGATAAAATTTTTTACCTGGTGATGACATTAGTAAATAAATGCAATAAATTCGATTAACAAAAATTGAATATAAGATGTTAACTGATAATGGAAATCCATTTTAATAATAAACAAAATCTTAATTTATACCATAAGAAAATATTGAAACAAAAAAGAACTTAGAAAGTAGTAAACTTGAAAAGACTGTTCAATTTAATGAAAGTCATCTAGTCATGACTAAATTCTAGTCTAATAAATCATAATAATAAAAAATAGAGTCAAAATCAGAAAAAATATTAACAAAAAATGCCAAATTACTTGAAAGTCTATTAGTTCAACCTCATAAACCTGATACTCCAATTTAATAGGTTAAAAAAAGTGAACCATAAATTAAGTTAGTAATTCTCATTTAAATTAGAAATCCTATTGATACTTTTAATTAATCATTACTCAACTTTAAAGAAGGGGGTAAAGTTAATGCCAAAATTGGATACTTTCCACCTGTACTTGTATCTTAACATCGTGGACATAATGGATCATTAGAATAACTGTATTATTTTGATTTTATTAATCTAGTTATAAACTTCCTAGAGATAGAATCAATGTACAATAATAGAGAACTTAAAGTGAGTTCTATAAAATGTAACCTAGGAGATCTACACATAAATCAATGAGTGAAGGGATGTTTTAAACCTTTTATACAACACATTCTAAGTTTGATGAAAAACTTCGATAATTTTGATTTATATGAATTATGTATTTAAAGTTTTCGTGGCTAAATTTCTCAATCTTTATATTGAGGGATTTGGAGGCTCGTAAGTGTAATTGTATTAAGGAGCTTTGAATCTTTAAAAAGTATAGCTCAAATTGTAAACTCTCAATAAATTACTTAAAGAATTATTGATTCCTTTTACAATACTCAAAGCTGATATTGAAATGCTTAAAATAGATATTCCTTGGGCATCACTAACTACTCAACCTATAAAAACTCATATAAGTGGTTTGAATGTAATCATACAATATAATGAATAAGAAGACATTGAAAATCTGATTTAGGATTTATCAAAAAAATAAAATACTGAAAGTAAGATCTCTATTCAAGATGAGATTAGAAAACACAAAGAAATAGATGAGTAAGTATTAAAACGATTTGTAAAAAAATTACTACTTAATCTTTCCTTTGAAATTAAAGATATCTAAGTCGAGTTGCTAATTAAATAACAATATAGATTATAAGTTGTTTGTCAATAATTTAGTACTTCATGTCAAGAGAATTTAAGAATAAATCCCGAAGATGTAGATCAATTCCATAGAGAATTAAAAGTTGAAACATTCTTTATCAAATTGATTCGTTTTAAAGATGATGATATTTCCAATTAATAATTATTAGCTCTAGATCAATGTAATTCATACCTAGAAAGATCCAAAGATTCTATCTATTGTCATGTTGAATTTAATAATTTCAATATCATCTTAGATAAAGATATTGTATTATTAGCAAATGATGCTATGGACAAGCACACTTAATTAGAATAATTAGTTTAAAATAAACTAAATGAATTCAAAATTTAACCTATTCATGAGAATTTCATTTTTAGAGATATTACAACTGTTAGTAAAGGAATTCACTTGTCCATATTTTCTAACAACCTATTTATCCAATCATAACAATTAACATTATTTATATAATAATGCAATATTTGTGCTAAGTCATTCTTATAATAAATGCTATATAAATTAAGCTTTGAATAAATTCATGTACAAACATTTATTATATAAAATATAGATTAAATATAATGGATTCAAGATTCTTTAATTGACAAAATAAGATAGTAATGAATTTAGTATATGGCCTGAATTGCACAATTAAGATGCAGATAAAGTAAGTCTTCTTATTAATATTTAGTAATTAATTTTTATGGAAATCACATAAAATTAAAGTGATAGAATGAAATTAATTGAACAAAAACTATTTCTTTAAATAGAATTTATTCATCTTGAAGTAGATATACAACATTTACTATCAAATTTACAAGCTATCTTAAATCATATTTAAAGTTATTAATGTTTCATCCCTCCTTAATAATAATAATAATAATAAGTTTCATCTTAGGCTCAAACTCATATTAAATCCCTTTAAAAAAAATTGACTTTTAAAATGAATATTATGAAAAATAAATTAACTCTAAATGTATCTGGAATAACATAATTTTAACTATTATTCTAAAGTTAAACACATATTGGAATGTATTAAAAGAAAGAGAAAATTAAGAATATTGAATTAAAACATAATCAATTGTAGTTTCATTTGTTTGATTAAAATTAACATCTTTTGTTATCTCTAAATGGATTTAACATTATTTTTGATTATTTCAAATAAATTGAATTAAATATTCATCTTTCATAAATGTAAATTAGAATCCAAAAAAATACAATTGCTTAATTAATTTCATTACAAAAAATTATAGAAACTGAAAAATTTGTATAAAATGATTCAAATCAAAATAAATAAGTAGAAAATAAATAAATACATTAAAAAAACATAAAATTTACAGCATTATTGGAGAGATGCTCAATAGATTTTGGTTAATGTATCAAAATTAATAATTATGTATCCTTCATTACTCTAAATATAAAATAATTGAATTTGTAAATATTACTTATTGAAAATACAGCACATCATTTAGAATTGAAATCTAATATAAATTTATGGACTACTCATCCTTTATAAAAAAAAAGTTGTAAAATTACTAATGTATATTATTATTAAAGTATTTTAAGACCATTAAATGTAAGTTATTATGGAACAAAATAATTGATTCTAATTAGTAAGATCCTCAAAATATCTTACAAATTTAGAATGCTGTCGAAATCAAATTATCTTAATTAACAATTTCAAATTTACTCAATACTGTCAATTTATTAAGTGGATTGGATGTTGTAAGTGTAATTAGAAATAAAACAAAAAAGAAAGTACTTCTTAAGGTTATAAATGTTTCAACTAAAAATGTATAATCATTCACCCTAGAACCTGAAGATTCTACTCTGCTTTCATCCTTATATGATAATCTTTAAGGTTATTTATATATATTTTATTATAGATCCTAAAGATTATCCTACATATTAAATCTAATTAGGTTTAGAAATTAATGAGTCTTTATAATTTTGGTCTTAAGCCTATCCATTTCATTTATCCAAGTAATATTTTAATAAATTCATATTAATTGATGAAATAGATCAATAAGAACATGATATTTTTTTAAAAGCTCTCAACAACGAATTTATTTTAACTTAATAGGATAGGTAAAATACAGATTTGTAGACAGTTGCAGAACCAACAATAGAAAATTAGTCTGACTATTTGTTAACATTTAAAACTGGTAGTGTAGAATGTTTTTAAATAGAGGGAAATTCTAAGAAAGTATTTCATACAAAATTAACCGATTAGAATACAATTACATTAGTATTAAGTATATAATTATGAATTATATATTTATAGTGACTGAAAATTAATAAGAAATAAAATTTAATTTAAAAGAAGTGATTTAACAAAAGACTGTTTTATCATTTAATTTTGTGAAAATAGAAAATAATTTTTATAATGTACTTCTATCTTTTGAATTAATCAAAGATCCAAAGGGATAATATTTTTAGAAGGTTATAATAAAACCATTTCTTATTATTATTAATTTACTTCCATGGAATTTTAGTATTGGAAATGCATAATTTATTAATTTACCAATAAGTGTTGATGTTAATATGAATAATACTCTTATAAATAATTTTGATTAATAATTAGATTTATTTTATGCCAATTTATTGAACAATAGGAAACATACTTCTAATTAATCATAATAAATAATTATTAATGGATAGGTTACAAATTTATATTATTTAAATTTTTTAAAGGAAGGTAAATATGCAATAGAGATTAATAAAAGACATCATATGATTATGATATTTAGAAATAATGTTTTAGTGTAGAATTAAATGTGTTTTGTTATTTGTCGTAATATTTATTAATAGTAAATAAAATATTTATTATTAAAAAATAAGACATAATTTAATTTTATTTTGTATGAAAAATAAGTCAAGAATTCACATTTATCCATTTTCAGATAATTGTCTTGAATATAATATATAGAAAGGGGATAAATATCGTATTTTTGTTACTAATTAAGATTATGAATTAATGTAATTATTAGATTCTGAAACAATGACTAAACATAATTTAAAAGTAAACAAAATATAAATTTAAAATATTCATATCATTGAAATTATTATTAATGAAGAAAAGATTATAGGAAAAGAATTTAAAATATCTATTCCAAATGTTAAAATTGATATCTAAGTTTGTGATAAATAAGAGATTAATATATTTTTTGATTTAAATTTGAGATTTTTCTCTGATACTCATTTGGATATACTAATTTAGAATTTTATACTTTAATTTGAAAATATTAATGTAATTAATATTACTGATTGTTTCTCAATTATTGAGATGTCAAAATCAAATGATTTAAATTTAATAATGATAAATAATATTTTCTTTAAAATAAAAGATATCAAATTAAATATACAACAATAATTTCTTAATTCAATTAAATTATTAATTTAACTATTAAGATTAGACCCTTTATTTTTAAGACAAGAATAATAATAATAAATATAATCTACAAAATGTTAATGGGAATCATTAATTTAACCAACCTTCATAATTTTAAATATGATTATAGATCCAATAGCATTAGAAATTAATATCCTAACAAACATGATAAATATGACTAATAATCTACTCTTGCCTTAATAATAAATTAAGATGAAAAAATTCAAACCCAATCAATTAAAATCAGAAATTGTATCCTTTTATTTAGCATTTCTTATTACAAAAATTCCAACCATTCAATTACTAATTTAAAATCTACCAAATCCAATGTAATTATTATAATCTAAAAAAAATGAACCTGATATTGTTAAATTGCCTTATTTTTTTATCCATTCACCAATACAAACAAAAATTAATCAAACTGAATATGTTTATTTAAATAAAAATTGCAAATTAGCCATCTCAAATGAAAAATTAGTAAGATGCCAAATTATATTAAGCAGTGATAACCTTGAAATATATGTATAAGATGAAAAATAAACAATTGTATTAGATTCAATATCAGAAATTAGATTGAACAAATAGAATTTCAGTATCTATATATAAAAGAACTTAAAATTAAGATTTTATTCAAAACAGTCAAATTTAATTGTAAATCTAATCAAAAACTTATTATATTGATTCATTATAGTTTTATATATTATTCATAAAGATTCATAAATATATCTCTACAATTTACCTTAGTTTTTAATCTCATATTCATTAAGTATGCTCCTGATAATTTTCTATGTAATGAATAAATCTCAGGAGGTGGAGGTCTCATTCTATACCTAAGCATTACTGGCATAAGTTCATAAATCTTTTTAGTCATCTATTATTCTCCAAAATCAAATTCTCCTTCATATCTAAATGGTTCTCCAACACATATAATAGAATCTACATGGGCTTCCTTCATTCTTATACTTTCTTCTCCTGTTAAAAAACCTAAATCAACAGATCGTGCCAAACACTCTTTCCTATCCTAAATTGTGGCAGCATAAATGACTCCAATGTAATTATCCATAAATGGTTTAGTATATTCATGAACTAACATTAATATATAATAAATTAAATACCTGCTCCAAAATCAAGTAGAATTAACTTATTATTATTTCTATCAAAATAAAAATTTGAAGGATTAGGATCTGTTTACATTGTTCTAAATTTAAATAATTCTTATAATGTAAGACTCATCACTCTTCTACCAATCTCATTTCTTAAATGTTGAGGATAATGTTCAGCTGCAAAATCAATTGTATCACCATATAAATAATCAGCAGTTAAAATTCTTGTTGTTGACAAATCATTAATCACTTCAGGAATTGCATATTCAGACTAATTTCCAAATAACTTTCTATAATTCATCTATTTTCCAGCTTCTATTTAATAATCACATTCCTCATGTAATTCCTTTCTTGTATTAGCTATCAATTTATCTAAAAACATTGTCTTTGGGAATAAGTTTGTATATTCCATAAGTCTTTTAAGATTATTTAAATCACTATCAATAGCTTCTTTTACTCCAGGATATTGAATTTTGACAGCTACATGTTTTCCTTATGTTGTAATAGCTTCATGAACTTATCCAATGGAAGCAGCAGCAAAAGGTTTGAGTTCGAATTATTTGAATTTGCTCATCCAATCACTGCCTAACTCTTATTTGAGCATCTATTCTTTAACAATATTTCTTGTACTTTCTCTAGTTACTTTTATGGCATTATATCAGCATTCTATCTAGCTTATTCGAATGCTTATCTAATGTGTTTTGGAATAACTTCATCCTCTTAAATACTTAATGCTTGAGCAAGTTTCAGGGGAGCTCCTCTCATTTTACAAAGACCTTTAGCTAGAAGAGAAGCATTCTCCTCACTTACTAATGCTTATCTAAAAGAAACCTAAATATGTATCAATTAAATTATACATTTTTTTAGGTGACCATTGTTTTCATTGCATTAGTTGCCAAACTAACTCCTAAAGATCCAAATTCATACACTCTTCCAATTGCTGTTTAAGGTACTTTATTTTCAGTAAATTATTTATTGATAGGAGGTTGAGAAGGAATTTAAGATTACTAATCATTTCTTTATTGATCTTAATCTATACCTTTCCTTTAATGTTGATCGTTATTTTACTCATTTATTTTATTGTCTTGCTATTGAAAAGTTTATTTATTATTTTGCTATTGAAAAGTTTACTATTATTCTTAATCTGATTGTTTAATTGTTTCTTTTTATGTAGAGATTATTTTCTCTTACTTGAATTGATCTATTAGATTATCTTTAATTAATTAAGGTTAATTGACTCCATCAATTACTCTGTAGATACCTCTACATACTCCAGCAAAATCTTAAAATTACTTTTTTCGAATCAAGCTTGATATGAAAGGTAGCATACCAGAATTAATTTTATATTTAATAAAATAAACACATGTGTATTATATTCTTAACTTATAATCAAAAACTTGTATTTAGAATGTAATAATTATGATGGTCATTTATAATAAGCATTTACCTATAACTTTTGGAATGTTGATTTCAAATACTAAAGATTTTTAAGATAAAACAGAAATATAATTAAAAATAGATAAAACATTTATGAAAAGTAAATAAATTTGAAACATTTTATTTTGAAATGGTAGTTAATGGAAAGAAAAAGTACTTTAAGATTATATTTAAGTTTTTATAAATTTTATAATGTTTAATAAGTAGTTAAAGTTGGTGAATTTAAAAAAATGGATTGTTAAATTATTGTATGTTTGATTAATATACAATATGATAAGATATTGGAGTGAGGAATTTAGTTTGAATTTACTAAAATGATATAATATATAATAATTAAGTTAAATGTACGGTTTGAATCACTAAATAAATAGAAGTTTTGATGATAATGATGAAACCTAAACTCTAGAGGAAGAAATCATGGATGATTACTCTCCTACGAAATAAGGTTTAAATAAAAGTGATATTTAGAAATTCGGGAATATGCACTTCATTTGGGAATGAATTTACCAGAAGACAATTAATATTTGGATATTGCAAAAGCAGGTCTAAAAGCCAAATTACCTGAGGAATGGAAGATTTGTTCTAAGAAGGTTAATGGGAACGAGTAAGTTTTCTATAAGAACAAGGAAACTTAGGAAATAATTTATGAACATCCTTGTGATTTGATATATTAAAGGAAATATGAGGAAGCAAAATAAATTGATTTTCAAAATCAAAAGAAAAAAGTATTTAGAATATTATATTCCAGAAATCGACTGGGATTAATAAGTTCAAAAAAGATATTGAAAAATATAGAGAACCAAATTATTTGGATGGAAATGAAGAAGCTGAATCCTTTATGGTGGATTCTAATGTATATTATGAGAATAAATAAAATCAGGGTTACGTGGTACAGAATCCAATTTAGGCATCAGCAACTTAAAATTTATTATCACAAGTAGATTAAGAATTTGCAAAGTAAGCATAAGAATATGAGGATGAAAAGAAGAAAGATGTTATTAAGTTGAAAGAGGAAAATAAATAGAAATTGAATAAAATGGAATTGATTTTGATGAATGAGGCAGATCCTGAGTTATTTGAATTAAAGGAAGAATATGAAAGATAGAAAGAATACTAATCTAAGAGTGAAGAAGAGAAGAAAAGAAAGGTGAAAAGAAAAGTGGAGGAAGAAATGGAGTAGAACATTAAAAATTAGAAGAGTGTATAATAAAAATAATTAGAACGGAATTTAGAGAATTATGAATATGAATAAGAGAAAACTATGAAGAATAAATTAAGAACTGTGGAGTAAGAATTATAGGGATAATAAAAAGATATAGTTAAAAGAATTAATTAAAGATAGAAGGAATTATCTGATTCTGATTCTAAATGGATGAAATAAATGTAGGAGAAAAAAAAGAATGTAGAGAATCAATTAAATAAATATAAAAAGGAATTGACTTAAGATATTTATTAAAAAGTATAATAGATTGATTAAGATAATATTAAAAGATTTAGAACAGAGTAAGAAGGTATTAAGAAAAAATTAATGAATGAATTTGATAAAGTTAAGAGAGAATATAAATTTGAAATAGTAGATTTATAAGAAGAGAATTAGAGGATGATAAGATCAATAAAGGAAGAGATGAAGAGTTAATATGATCCAAAATTTAGTTAAATTTAATAGGTATTTAGTGATTAATTGTAAAATATTGAATTGAGTGAATCTTAAATGATGTAGTCATAAATATATGATTACAGAAATATGGATATTGAATAAAGAAAGTAGGAGAATGTTAAAAAGGTTTAATAATAAAAGGAGAAATTGATTTAATAGTTTTAAAATTAATTAATAAATTTAGATAGATAAATTAATGAGAAATATTAGGAAATGAAGAGAAAGTTAGAGGAAACATAAAGATTGAAATTAGAGAAGATTTAAAAGGATTTTGAGAAGAAAACAGGAAAGACTTTAGGTAATGGAAAGGAAATTGATTTATGTATGGAGATAAATTAAACAAGAAGTCTTTTACATGAATTGAAGGAGGAAATAAAATAATTTAAAAGAAGAAAGATTGAAATAGAAGAGAAATTAGCTAGTATGAATATAGTAGTTTCAAAGTATGATTTATAAAATGAATTGAAATAGAAGGATGTTATAAAATTTGAATTGGATCGTTTACAATATTTGGTTAATTAATATAAGTAGGATGATAAAATAGGAGAAAAGGAATTAGAATTATTGGAATAATAATATTAATAGATGTTAAGAAAACATTAAGAATTTTAATAGAAATAATAAACAATGTAAAATATGATTTAAAGTGTTAATGAATTAAGAGAATAATTGGCAGCTAATTAAAGTAGTGACAATTCAAAGTTTTAGAGCAATCTATTTAGATAAGTAGCACCTAAAAATTATGGTACTGAAATAAATATATAAAATAATTTATCAATGAATTAAAGTGTAATTATAGAAGAGAATGCAGTATAAATGTAATTAATATTATTAATGAATTTAGGCGTAAATGGAAATTAATTTTATTAGATGAAAGAGTTGCTTTAAATAGAGAATAATAATTATATAAGACTGAGAAGGAGAAAATAAAGTAGATGAGAAGAAAATTATTAATAGATTCTGAATAATTAAAGTCATAAATAGAGATGGCATAATCATTTGATTAGAATAATATGAAGAAAGATTTAATTAAGAAACTCAAATCAGAAATAAAAGAATAATAAATAAAAATTGCAGATGATACTGAAAAATCAAATAATTGGAGATAAATATTAAAATAGAAATCTAAAACATTAGATTAAATGGAGAAAAATATAAATGACACTAATCCACAACCAGAATTATTGCATTCTTTAGAATAATTATATTTACTCTATAGTAAAATAGGAGAATTGGAACTTAATGATGATATGATAGAATAACAGATTTCAAATAATAATGAAAGTTATTTTAATTAAATAAATATAATATCAGAGGAGTCATCAGTATAATAAGAAATACAATAGTAACATGTAACAATGCCATTTGAAGCACAAAAACT
Organism: Paramecium biaurelia; assembly: GCA_000733385.1. Taxonomy (NCBI): domain Eukaryota; phylum Ciliophora; class Oligohymenophorea; order Peniculida; family Parameciidae; genus Paramecium; species Paramecium biaurelia. The sequence continues at coordinate 23,714 of JPFL01000407.1, forward strand.
ATTACATTTTGAATAGCCAGAAAATCTATCAAAATACAGAATGCAATTAATATAATAGAAGGAATGGTTATAAAATTATAAATATAGAGTAATAATTATGTATTATCTATTAGGTTGTGGCAACTAATCCTTATAGTATAGATTCTAGAGAAAGATTTTAAAGGTACTAATAGTTTCTACATTGCAAAGTCTGAAATAATTTATATTATTATATTTATTTTTTTTTAAAACGGAATGAAGTTAATTATGTTATTCATCATCGGATTAGGAGTGATTGGTGCAAGTCTTAGTAAGTAGTTTATCCTATTTAGTCAGGATGAGTAATTCTGAAGATCTATCTTTAGAGCCTGCATATTACAAGCCTCTGAAAAAATAATAGGAGATCATCAAACAATAGGTGTAGAATACAAAGTATTATGAATCTAAAGATGAAGAACCTTCATAAAGTTTTGAAATGGAAGATAAACTCTTAGAAGCAAGTGATGAATATGGTTATGGTTATTGGGTTCGTTTTTCTGAGAATGAAAATTAGGATAACTTAAAATATTATTTTCTGAGTAGATTAACTACAAATAAAGAACATGGAGATTTAACTTATTATGGGGATAGAACATTAAGTGTATTCCTTTATAAGAATGTGTTTGTTTTTGCTACATATGATTTGGATGAGAATCTTAAATCAAAGGAGAGACCAGTTAAATTACAAGAGAATATTAATGGGAATTGGTATTTTGTTTGTTATTCTAAATAAAAATCAGAGATTGTAGGATTTTTGGTTAAATTTGGAGGAAATTATATATTGCGATTTGAACAATATGGTAGACATAAACCTAGTAGATATTATAAAGTAATATTTGGTGGATCTGAATTTGATTATTTAAGTTTACCTGGATAATTTGCAAATATCTATTTTGATTTTGATGAACCTGCTTTTATAAATACAAATGAAGATGTAATCAAATTAATTTAGACTCATTGTAATATGCCTTAAGAATTATTGAAAAAATCTACAATAAGATTAATAGAAGAAACTAAGGATTTTTCAGCTAACAATAAGGAAGATTCAGTATAAATGGAACCTTTTGAGAATGAGTATATCATTACACAATATTCAGTGAAAGGATGGTTTCGTTGGATTGATAATATTTTGGTGGAAGAATTAAATCAATTTTAAATCTTGAATCTAAGAAGTAATCAAGATAAAAGTGATAAAACTGGAGATAGAACTTTAGAAATTCATTAGATTATTGGAGGTGGATCAGAAAGTTAAATATATTTTAATACTTACTCCATTATTGAAGATTAGAAAACAATTACTAAATAATTGAAATCTAATTAACTTGTTTGGACTTATGCATCATTTAGTTATGACATTGGTAGTTTAAAAGCTTTTGGATACTTGATATATCCAGGTTTTGCAAAGAGTTTAGAATTTAATGAAATATAACATAAATAAGTAACGAAATTATTCTTGACCATTGGAGCAGATAATGATATATCTAGTTTCAATGGAAAGATTGCTTATATTTCATTAAATGTAGGACCAAAATCATTTAATGATAAAATGATGATGGATGATGAAGGAGCATTGAATTTATTTTTGAGATCTAAATTAGTTTCTTAAGAAGATGATATTAAACCGAGTAGTTACAATTCAATATAACCAGTATTTTCTCAAATGTATGAAGATGATAAAGTAAATGGGTAGAGTGAATATAGTTTTGGAATGTGGAGTAGATGGATACGTACATATCCAATATACATATAAAAGAGAGCAGAAATTCATTCAATTGCTCATTTGAAACGATAATACAAATAAGTCTTATTAGAAATCTAATTAACAAAATCAACTTATTTATTTTAATCATTAGATGATATAAAACAAATTGAATATTAAGAATTAGAAGGGTTATGGGTTTATTTATATTTTGGATATAATAGATTATAAAATAGAGCTTTGGGTGTAGTGAATAAATTGGGTAAAGATATCAAAATGGTTGAATTTCATGATTAACATGAATTCATCTTAGATGCAATTGAATTTTATGTAGGTAAACATCATACTCCTTTATTTAATGGTGAATTTGCTAGAATATAATTCCAATTTGGACCTAATTCTTTTCGATAGGAAAGTGAATTGACAGAATTAGATACATAAGGATTACCTTATATAAATCCTTTGAGTCAATAAACAATTTAATTGATAGGTGCTGTTCAATAAAGTCCAATAGATGAGAAATATTAATTCGAATAGTTTTAAAGTATAACAGAATATAGTGTGTCAGGATGGGTAAAATTCAATGGTAAAGAGAAATCTGGTGAATAATATCATATTATAACATTAACCTAAAGAAATTTAGAAGAAAGTGATGATTAAGCTACTTTATAAATATTAAAAAATGATGTCAATTATGTTTTTGTTACTTATACTTGTGAAATAGAATGTGATAAATATTTGAAGTAAGAGAGTGGTTTTGGTGAATATTGGGATTAATGGACATATATTTATTTTGGGTATAAAAATGATTAGACTTATACCTATATTGAATATAAATTTACTTAGAATTCATTCATTATCAAGGAAGTCAATCATTATTATATGTCTGTATTCTCTGTTCTATTAGGATAATCAAGAAAAGAGTATCTATAATATACAGGATAATTAAAATAATGGGTATTGAATGCAGGTATTGGTGCTTATAGAGAAGGTAGTTATGAAAGTGAATAATTGAGTATTAAAGTTCATTTTGGTTATCTGTCAGGAACTGATCATTTGACTTAAGCATAATAAATGAAAGAACATCCAGATGTATTAGATTGTCAAACATAACAGATATAGTTATAATAAAGTGAGGATTTGTAATTAGATGGACTATATGAATATGGTTATGGTTTATGGATTCAATTTAAACATTATGCAAGTACAATAAATCTAATGAAGCCTAAATTGATGGGCATAGCGAGATTATCCTTATAATAGATAGATCATCTGTTGAGTGTTGTAATGAATGTTGGAAACTATTAATTCATTTCTTTAGAAAGTTCAGAATAAATAAATTACGTTGCATATCATGAGAGTGAATGGATATTTGTTTATTAAGCATATTAAAGATTATAATAAGATATTGGTGAGACTGTAGGTTATATAGTTGATTATAATGGAATTAGATAGATTAAATAAAATGTTTTGCATCCATTGATAAGAGATCATTTAAATTTTTAGATTGGAAGAGCTTCTAAAATTTATATATAATTTAATGGTTTAATAACTGGTATAAGATTGTATTTAGGGAATGGAGCATATATTAATGAGGAATAACTTAAGTAGATGATAACTAAACTCAATAGAAAACCTATATAAATTTATGTTGATAATGTAATTACTATTGTGGAAGATAGGACTGATAAATATAATGGAGATAATCCAATTCATATAGAAGGAAGTGCTAATTAATATTCAATATAAATGTGGTTTAAGATGACATTGAATTAATTTTTATATAGAATTACTTAAAATGAACATTTATCTGATAGAAAATATCTTGGAGATCGTGTATTTCATTTATCAACTTAAACAGATAATGTACAATATAGTACATACAATTTGTTAAATATGGATTAAGTAGATACTTTAGTTACTTAATAATGCAATATAGAATTATATCATTAGAATATGTGGACATTTTCATATTAAAGTTATTCAAAATAAGAATAAAAGATGATAACATATTTAAAAATAGATGATTACATTTGTTAATAACATCAAGATAATATTATTCATGCAATAAGTGATTAAATATGGCTTTATTTAATGAAAGATTTCAATGATTAACAATCAAATACAATGATTTCAAACATTAAATTAACTTTGGGATAAGGAAGTTTTATTGATGATAACTTTATGAAATTATCATCATTTATTGCAGGTAATAGATAAATGCCAAAGATTATAAAGGAACTTGATAATGTAGAAGATTCTTAAACTTTTATATTTAATGAAGTAGATTCTATGAGTGAATATGCTGTATCATTTTGGTGTAAGTTTAGTTCTACTTATCCTGAAAGAAGATATAGAAAACCAGAATAATTCCAAATATTCAGAATGACTTCTAATGAATAGTTGACTGAAGGGAAGATTGAATTAAGAGACAGATTAATAAGTGCTTATGGATTAGCAGATTCATTTAGTTTTAATACTTATGATATCAATGATAATGCTCCAAATGAATATAGTATTATTTAAATAGACAGATTAGAAAATAGATGGTATTTCTTATATGCTGGTTATAAACGTAAATAACAAATTGCTAAATTTTATGTGTATGATGGTAAAGAAGAAAAACACAATTAAAATGAAAATTTGTTATAAGATCCTTTGAATGATTTTGTCAAAGTAATTTTTGGATCAGAAGATAATGTTATTGGATTTAATGGACAATTATTATAAATTGCTATTATGATAGGTAGTGGATCATTTGGATAAAGTGGATCATTTTTGGAATCTTCACTTTTAGATTATATTATTCAGTATCAAATTCCAGAAGAATCAACCTTAGAATATGTATATAAATAAAAAAATGGAATTATAGAATTAGATCATGAATTCAATCAACATGATTTTTATGAGGTTGGATCTTATTCAGTTTGTGGTTGGTTTAAATTGAATTATTCACCTCTCATTAAATTTGAATAAGAAACATCTTGTTAAACATTAATTCGTTTATATGAGAATGAAAAATTGAATGATAAATTAATTTAAGGTGATAGAACAATGCTTATCTAAGTTTGTGATTAATAATTTATAAAATTCTAAACATATACCTTAAGTGGAATTTAAAATATTAATGAACATAAATTAATTGATAATATAATAGATATGGATTCCCCTGTAATTTGGCATTATGTCTATATGAGTTATGATGACTTGGATTAAAGTGTCTAAATTCTATTGAAACAATTCTAAACTGATGAAATTAGAGTACTTAATAATATATGGCATATGGAAACCAATTATTTAGGTATTCTATTTGGTAAGGATATTGATAATATTAATTTTGATGGTGTATCTCAATAATGGCAATTCTTATATGGTTATAATTCAATTATTGATTTAAACAAACCATCTTATCAAGATATATTACCAAATTATTACAACATCAAAAATAATCAGAGAGAATTATGGTTTTAAAGTGATGACATAACAACTGTTGAGTTTCATAATGCAATAAATCAATATGCAATTGGAGTTTGGACAAGATGGGAAGCAGAATTCTATGATTGCAAATAAATACAATTCCATAATATCTTTAGATTTACAAGTAGAAAATAATATGAGGATAAAGCATAATTAGGAGATAGAGTATTGTTCACTTATCTTACAAATAAAAATTATGAATTTAGTTCTTATGATAAAAAATAAAAGCTTACTGCCATTAACACTTAAATTCCTTATGATTTTATTGAGGGAGAATGGAATTATTTATATTTTGCTTATAATGATGGTAGTCTCTATGCTGCAGTGATTCATAAGTAATCTTAAAAAGCAGAACATACTATTATTAGAGACATTGAACATGATATATTAGGATATGCTTAATTGATTATAAATAAACCTGAATTTGGATTTTAAGCATTTAAGGGTCATATATATGATTTAAGAGTATTTTTAGGAGAAGGAACATATTTAGATGACACTCAGAAAGTGGCTATAATGATTAATAAACTTCATCTACATTTACCAGATGTTTAATTAAAGATGGAAGAATTCAAATGGGAAGGATGTGACACATAAATTGATGAAGATGGATCATTAATTTAAGAGTTTCCATATTCTGAATAAACAGATTATTCGATATCTGGTTGGATTTGGTTATACTAAAAAAGTGAAGGTGTTTTAGACTCTTTATAAGGAGTAATGAGATTGTCAACTGATCTTAATTTTAATACCTTATTGATTTTAGCCAAATCAAATTAAGTAACCTTTGGAAGTTATTCATTTGGAAAGAAAGCATTACCTATATGGTAAAGTTGTGATATAGAAATGGAATAATGGTTATTTGTGTATCTTAGTCATCAAGATGATATTACTCGTTTTTATATTAAAAGTGAGAAGGGAGTATAGGAGTTCTCAAATGTGTCAAGACATGTTGTACCAAGAAATTTCAAATTATCTTTTGTAAAATTTGACTCATTTGAGAAGTTTGATGTATTCTTTTTATAATAATGAATTATTAGGGTAAATTAAAAGGGGTTCAAGTAAGATGGCATAAACCATTAGATGATCCTGAAGAGGAATCTACAGCTCCAGTGTTATCACATTAATGATCTATCTATATTATATATATATAATAAAATTAGTTTACTCATATCATTATAAGGTAATCATTTTTAGGGGAATTAAAAAATATATATCAAAAATATAAGAGAAAGAGAGAGAGAGATTTACTTCTAAAGAATGATTTCTATTTTTGATATAAATAAATCAATCAGAATCGCTCTTCAGGAGTAATTTGTCATCAGTTAAATGACGAGCATATAACCAATTACAAAATCCAAGTACTATTTGGATCATTGTTTCTCTTAGGTTTGGGACTCTACATAAATGTACTATGAAATTTCGATTTGATAGTTATTGGATATTTTAGAGTACTTTATCTAATTGAGAACAAATTAATTAGTTAGCTTTTTCAACTAATCCACTAGTAGGACATTCTGGAAAGTCAAGTAGAAGTTTTCGAAAGGAGTACACAAAGAGAAAGATAAGTTTCATCTATTCAAAACTAAGGACTCCTTTGACTTCATGAATAAACTTGATAAAAGCATCTTGTGGAGTAGTTACATCAGAAGGTTGGTTTGTTTTAATTAGTTCATGATAGTAATCCATTTTGATTTCTTTGTTGTCAGTCTCCATAATTAATAACTACACTTCCCACATAACTAGATCGTACATATCTTGTATACTCAAGGAAGCCTGTGGTTTATCTTCCTCTTTACCTAAGGCATTGGCAAGTGTGGTAAAGATGTCTTAAGTTTGTGACTCTGAAAACGTAGAATCCAACCTTTGTTCATCCAGGTTCTTTAAAGATTACTACAGTATTAGGTAATTTGAAAACCCCATTATGTTTCTATTTCAAGTGGGTGTAGAGGGCAGGATAACTCAAGTATGACTTCCCGCACTCACACTTGTGTTCTCGTTGAGCATCACTGTACTTACGAGTTCTGGATCTCTTCTTTTTCTCTCCACCTTCTGTTAGCTTCTTTGGAGAATATGATTCTTGGACACTTGAATTTGTATTCGATTTATCTTGCATATTAATTAATGAAGAATGTAAAATTTGAGAACTTTGAAATTAAGTAAAAATAACACAAAAGGAATGTTTATACAAAAAGATATATATTTGTAAATCTTGTCTAATAAATTTATAATATCAGCAACAGCTCTATTAATAAAATCTTTATATAATACCTCAGTTTTAGGTTTATCTTTTGGTTAAGTTGACTTTAAATTTAGGTTTTATTTCTCATCATTAGCTTGCATCTTAGATAAAGTTTAAATGATCCTCTAAGCCAAATTATTAAAAGATTCATTGATATTCATATTACTCTTAGCAGAAGTCTCAAAAAATGGAATATTAAATTGTTATGATAACTTCTAGCCTTCTTCTAGTGTCACTTATCTTTCTGCAGACATATCAGCCTTGTTACCAACCAACACCAATTGTACATCACTCGAATTTGCATTCTCTTGTATTGACTTTTCATAATTAAACTTCTCTTACCCTCAACCATCCATCTACATTCTAAAACGATTGTCTATCAATTACACTATATGTTAAGATCACCTACACTTAATAATTATTTCTACTCCTTAAGCTCCTTTATAATAAGTCTTTGTTATATTTCTGAATCTCTCCTAACCAGCAGTGTCCCAAATTTACAATTTCAACTTCTTTCCATCTACATCAATTGTCTTAATCTTAAAATCTACACCCAAAGTGGCCATATGAGTTATCGAAAACTTAGCATCACAAAATTAAGACAATATATTTGTCTTACCAACTCCTGAATCACCAATCACAATAACTTTAACCAGCCAATCATAATCTTATGAATTTGTTTATTTGTTCATCAGAATTCAATATTTTAAATTTTTAATATAATCAAAACAAATTCATACATTCAATCCCTACATCATTCATATTCTTTTCCTATTATCCAATCATTTAAATGTTTAATTAAACTTACAAGTTCATCAATCCTTTTTAAACATTCTCATCAATAGAATTAATATGATTACATATCATTTACTGGTTTTAATCTAAATATATAAATCATTTATTTTAAGATATATATATATATCTTATTCATCCAAACTATTAAAGATTCTTTAAGATAATAAACATAAATTAATCTAAATATTCAATATATTATATAAATACTAATAATTATTTCTTATTCCTTCTATTTTAGTTATATAAATATTTTTACATTAATAAATATCAGAATTGTACATAAGAATGAATGATTAATCTTTTTTTAAGTAATAAAAAAATGTTTATTCTTTTACAATAAATAAATATGATCAGAATAAAAATAAATAAATAAATATAAACAATAAAATTATGATAAACATTATTAAGACATAATTTGTTGGTGTTTATTTTTCCTTTTTTCTTGGTTTAATACCTTTGATAAGATTATAAAAATTTACCAATTATTATACCAACTTATAATTCACTCATAATTTAATGAGCTTATTAAGAATGGTTGATTCTATGAAAGAATGTAGATGCATCATCTCCTGCTTTATCTAATAATAACTTCATTCCACCAGGATGTTAAACCAAAAAGTCAGTAACATCATAAACATCATCATCAATTACAATCCAAGCATCATCTGATGTATTATGGAATGCTAATTCTTCCCAAGTAATTGATTTGTAAGGATTTTTAATCTGTATTTTAATTTACTATTACTCTTTATTTTCTCTGCTTAAGTAATTGAGCATAATTGTGAGGTGGTGGTTCATCTGTTAATTATCCAACAATTCTAGAAGCAAGAATTGATCGAGCATAATTAGAATGATTATATTCTAAGAATTAGTCTGTAGCATCTTTGGCACCACATTTTCTTAAAATTTCCTCTCCTCCTGGATGCTTATCCAAATATGTAGTAACATCATAAACCATACCTTCAATCACAACCCATAAAGAAGAACGTTTAAAGTGCTTTATCAATTCTTTCCATGAAATTATGGGATATTCAGAACTCATAAAATTATTAAATTATCTTTATTTATGGGTATTTTTTTTTTTAAAGTAAAGATAGGAATACCATTATAAATTGATATAATATATATAATAATTTTAGAATTTACAATTTTTAGAAGATGATTAACACTATAGAAAATACTGTTTCTTTAAATTGTATTATTAATTCAATTTTTAATATTAAATGATTCAAAACTCAACTACTTAAAAGACTTTATCTATAAATAGTCCGAAGCATTTTGGAACAATATTTAAACGTAACTTGACACTAGAAGATTAACGATTAAAATCCATCTATCTCAAAGATAAGGAAACAATGTTTGAAGAAATTTAGTAACTTAAATAGGAAAAGAATAATCTGATTTAAACCATACGCAAATAACAATCCTAATTATAATATTTTAAGAAAGAAGTAACATAATTTTAACGAGATGAAGGAAGTCCAACACATAATTATACAAGATTAAAATAAAGTTATTTAGAGAGATTAGCTTCAATCTAGGTATTTATTGGATAGTCTATTTAGGAAGAGAATTCAAAATTGAAAGAGGAATTAGGATTGACATAAAATTATTTAAAATAACTTAAAAACCCTGTTGTTGAATAATAGAACATTGATATTTATTGTATGCAGTTATCTGATGATAATGTACATCTAACTAAAATATTGGAATAAATTGAAAACCAAAATAATGAACTTTAAGTAAACATTAATCTAGCAACTTTAGAAAATAAATAATAAATTGACCATCAAATTGAATGCATAAATAATTTAATGTCAGAAATTAAGAGGATTAAATCATTAATTGCTTTTAGAAATTGATATTCTAAGGAGAAAATATATTTCACATGATAGTAAACCTTCATAAAGAGACATTTACAAAGTAGATGAGAAAGTTGTAATTGAATTAGAATAAGCTAAAATTGATATAAGGAATTATTAATAGAAAATTAAAAATTGGGAAAATAAATATAACACTCTATTATTGGAAGATCAAGAAAAGATAACACATTTAGAAAAAAAAAATAAAGAACTTTTAAAGTAACTTACAAATTTAGAATTATAAATTGAATAAGAGAAATAATAGTAATAATAAATGCAATAATAATTTCAATAACAAAGATATTTAAGAAGAACAGTTGTATTAAAAAATCCTTAATTATTTGATGAATAGGAATAAAAGAATAATGAAAATGAAATTTAAATCAAAAAAAATATTTTAGTAGATAAAAATGATGTTTTACCTATTGCTAAGAAAGTACGTTTAAGATTGATTGGCCTTAAAATGTCATTAAATGATGTAGAAAAGTATCTTTTGACAAGTGATAATTTGACCTTCAATTAATTGGAGGAAAATTTACATCAAAGTATATTTGGTTTAGAAGATTCAAATGAAATTCATATGTTAGCAGCCTACCTAGCTGATATTGAAGATGAAAATGAGAGTACTACAAGTAGCAGAGTTAGAAGTATATTTAAAACATTGATGGAAAATTATATCATTTTAAATCATCAACAATTAGATACAATAAATTTTACTATAATGAACAAAAAATAAGAAATTTAAGAGACATTAATGAAGAAATATCCTGAAACATTTACAAATGGATTTATGAAAATTGAAGTATTAATATATTAATCAATAGATATATCTAGAAATACTAAATCAATTAGATATACATTTTAGTAAGATAGAGATAGATCATTTATAAGCTCTAATTACTAAATAAAATCGTTCTCCTAGAATTCTCCTGTAATAAATTTATGCTCCTTTCTATATACCAGAAATTTAGTTAAATAGCAATCCCAACATTGATGATGATGAATTAGCAAATCCTTTAATTGGTGAGAATCCAATGCTTTCTGAGAATCCTTTATTCTCTGAAAATTAAATGACTGTATCCCTCGAAGATCATGAACAAATGAGTCTCTTAGATATCAAAATGTGTAATTCTCAAGAATTAAAAAAGAAAAGTTAATCTGAATTGCCTTAAGTGTGATTGTTATAAATTAATTAATTTTAACAATCATAATAATTAATAATTAGTCTATAAAGGAAAGACTATATACTATTTTATTTATTTCTTTAATTCATTATATTAACAAAATGATCATTATGAAATATTAAAAAAAGAAAAATCCTTTTTATCACAAAATAGGTTCTCCTTTAAGTAATAGGTTCTTTGATATATTAAAGGTTTAAAAATAATTTATACTCATTTTAAAGTCTTTATTGTATAGACAATTTATGCTGATATTACTTGAAAGTAATGAGAGAAGTATTATTATTTTATTTATTTTATATTTTAATACAATTTATATTAATTTTTTATAAAGGCTTGGAATATTTAGATTTATGTGTTTATCAATCGTAATCTGTATAAGAAAATAACAAGTAGTATAATCAAATTAATTATTTGAATTTCAATTTGTTATTTATTGTATTCTGTTCGTTTAGTTGTTTTGCTTGAGATAATAATATATTGTTGAATAAATAAAGATCTTTTTATTTTATTTAAAGGATATTTTAATAAAGAGATATATGAATTTTCATTACATCTTGAAACAAAGATCTTAGATATTAGTTATTAAATTTTTAATAATTCTCAGATTGTAGAAACTATGAAACTTGAAAATGATTGATATTAATTTAATCAATTTCATTTTATTTTTAAATTAAGATTTTTAAACAAATTACCTGCATTTCTTTCAGATTAAAATAAATTAATAAACCAAAATCACATTACCATTTCTGATGTACTCAAATTCTCAATTCTATAAACCCCCATATCACCCTTATTAATACGCTCATTTTTAATACCCTCCAATGTACAATAACTTTTACTTTCAATATCATAACTAAATCTCTCAATTTAGACCAAATGTGTTCCATTAAATACCATAACCTGTTTAACAATAAAATTATATTACTATTTCAGATGATGAAGAGAGTGTGCCTAAAAAAGAAATCCCACAATAATCTTCGTCCTAACCAGTTTAGAGTTTGTAAACTTAAAAACAAATAGTGAAAATGCTAGATCTAGATTATCTTTAGTCTTAAGGTAAACTATATGATTGTGAGAGTTCATCTCCTCCTCCATTACCAAAACGAATTATTTAAAAACCTCAAAAACTTATATACAAGTAATAGAAGAAAAGAAAGCTTAAAAGTAAGCGATAGCCTACAAAAAAACCATTTCGATACATAAAACAAGTTTAAATTAGTAAAGACAGATAATAATTTGATTATCCATAATCTAGTGTCAAAGTAAGATTAATTAAAGTTTATGAGAAGAATGAAGATTAATGTAAATAGTATTTTTACATTAATTTTAGTTTTGAAACTCTATGAAATGTTAAAACTTAATTTTCCTTAAGCAAATGATGAAGATGTTGCTGTTATCCTCAATATCTGTGATAAAAACTATTCAAAAGCTGAGTTACTGATACAAGAAAGTGGATGTTTCATTTCATAAATGTAATTCTATAATCTTAAATCTAGCATACAAGGATCAACAAATTCATAAAACTACTTATAGAAATGAATTTTTAAAATAAATATATATTTAATTAAAATAATAAAATTACATAAGATGACTAATAAGTCATTTATATGAAGTTTAGAAATTTGCAGAAATTAGGTTGAATTTTCTTTTATTTCTAGATTATAATTCAAAATTTAAATAAAAATCACACTAATCAATCAAATGAAGAAATTATTAAATCTAAAATTCAGAACATATAGTTTTCTATAATTATTTTTGGAGAGAAGTTTAAATAAATAATGAGTATTTAGATATGCATCAACTAAGTTAATTAATTTTAATAAGAATTTAAATTTTATATTATAGACATTGAAGGTATAATAGTTTATAATTTATATGGTTAAGTATTACAGTGTGAAATAAAGAAGATTATTTTATAATTATATTACAAAAAAAAGATTCTTTAGATCAGATTTATAGACAAAAAGGTATTTTACTGGTTGAATTGATTTTAATAACCAAGATGTATCTAAAATAATTTGAATTGATTGATTACCCCTAATAGCATTATTTTCTTCTATGTTTAATTTAGAGTAAAGGGTAATGTAAACGGGATGGATTTAATTTTAAATCCTTGAATTATTTTGATTCATTATTTATATATAATCTAATAAGTATTACATGTTGAGCTCTACAATAATTACTTCATTAAGGTTTGTTTTATTATTTAATTGTAATTAGATGTAAAAATGATAATATTAATAAAAATATATATATTTATTAATAATAATAATTAATTATTTCTTCAGCTTTTTTAGTGACGGCAAATAAATTCCTTATTTGATGATAATTTAGTATTATTTAAAAAGAATTAAATGTTTATAAGCACACTAAATTTGATATTAGAACTGAGAAAACACACTATAGAATTAGATATCATAAAATAACATTTATAATAGCATAGTTTAATGAATGAAATAGAAATAAATGCATTGATAGAATTGACAAAATAAATAAAAGAATCAGTCACAGATGATCAATAAAGGGTAGGGATTCTAAATGAAATAAATGCTATTTTATTTATAATATTGTAAGAAAAAAGAGATGCGAATTCTAATACTAATTATTTTTTAAATTATGTACAATAAAGCAATTAAAATAATATTGGTATAGCAATACTTAACAATAATGGGCAATTTAGTAAGATTAATATACATTAAATTTAGTCTTGACTGATTAACTAACAAGAAATATTCTTGAATTAAGTATATTGAAATTAGAGGTAGTTAACTTTTTTTCATTAATAAGCACACCCTCTTAAAATAAGTTAAGGGAACAATTAAAAGATTGTTGCCTTTTATAACATGGTATTGTAAAGGAAACATTTTAACTTGCCATATATTCAAAGAGAAACAAACAAAAAAGTATTTAATATTTGAAACAAATTAGCAAATAAAAAAAACAGAGGAAATAAAAGAAATCTTAAAAAGAAAGTAATTAATTATTAATATAGAATAGGTGTAGATAAAGAGACAATATAATAAGAGGTTATTTTAATGGCAAAATACCTAAAATCTTTGTAGATCACAATATAAAAGACCAATCTATAATTACATGATGATTTTATAGAATTTTTCAAGGATTCAAATGATATACTACTCCATAATTTATCTTTATTAACATCGAATAAAATAAATTCAGTAGTTGTTTGCGAGATTTTTGAATTGGATTAGCATCTCAATTTTAATGTAGAAGAATTGTTATCTGATCCATACATAAAAAAAAATGAAAGTATGATTAAACGTAAATATTCATAGTTAAATGGTTTAAATTAGTTAGAAAATTGGGAGGTTAGTTATAAACTTATGAAGACTACATTAAATGAATATTTATATTATTTAATAATGACTTTGTATAAATATAAAAATTCTTAGCAATTTAATTAATGATTAAGGCAGTTTATGTGAACATACCTTCATATATTGAAGACTCAAACTATAGATACAAGATGCCAAAACCTTAACTTAAGATTGAAGGTAGAGGAAATGGTATCAAAACCAATATAATGAATTTACATGAGATAGCAAAAGCTTTAAATTGTCACGATCAATGTTTTTACATTTATTTAACTTAGATCCTTTGAAATATTTGGGTTTCGAGTATGGTTCCTAAACTTCTTATAAATTTAAAAATGATAATGATGTGACTTGTATTATAAATGGTGCCTTTTAAGATGATCAAATAAGAAAATAATTGGACAAATTCATTGAGAAATATATTCTTTGTTAAAAATGTAGATATCCAGAGATGTATATGAAAATCAAGGGAGGCAAGATTATTTATGGATAATGTGATTCTTGTGGACATGTTAGTGATTTAGATAACACTCATAGATTAGCAAGTTATATATTAAAGAATCCTCCTGGTGCAAATTAATCAATAAAGAATGGTTAAGATGATGTTTAGATGATTAATAGTGAAGGATAGAGTGGAAATAAAGAAGATAAATAAAAAAAGAAGAAAATAGTAGCTGCAGAAGTTGGATTAGATTCTGAATTATTATAAACCTTCTTAGATCAATTAAGAGACACTTATAATAGATTAGTTGTAAATGACAAATTAGATAATGATGTTGCTGATATGATGTTAACATAGGATATCAAGAAATTCAATTTAGATAGACATCTTAAAGATAGAGTTTGTTATTTGATTTTTTAAAGCATGTTTGATGAAAACCCAACAAAAGCCTTTGAAAGAAATTATGAGTTGTTAACTACTTATTTCAATGATTTAGATCCGTAATTATCATCGTGTCATATGATCTTGAATATACAATATTTGATGAAGAAACGAAATATTGATGATAAATATTTTGGAACAGTCTTAAAAGGATTCTATGATTACTCATATATAGATGAACAATATTTGATGAAATGGTTTGAGAATTCTGATGAGTGGAAAAACGAAGCCCAATCGGATTTTTTATATAATGAATAATTGGACAATCATTACAGATTATTGAGTGAACCTATGATCAATTGGATGAAGTATAATCATTCCTTTTATCAAAATTTAGATCATAAGCTGGATAAGAAGAAGAATATTATGAAGAAGAAGCCGAAGGTGAATAAGCGGGTGAATAAAAATGACACATCAAAAGATGTTCAATTATTCTTGTATAATTTCATAATAAACTCTATTTAATATCAAATTTATGTTTCTTATTTGATTATTGTAATATTATTACTTCTGACTTCTATGTATCATTAAATTATGGTGAGTGTTTATATAAAAATTTATAATAGATAGAAACATTTCCTAATGTTAAATATAAATTTAAAATAAAAAAAATGGGAACAATGGGGATCGAACCCATGACATTAAGATCTTCAGTCTTACGCTCTCCCAACTGAGCTATACTCCCAAAGTTAATAATTATACTACATTTCTCTTAATGAAGTAGCCAGACATAATTATTTAAACTTCTTTTCTATATGAAAATTATTATGTTTAAATTGAAAATAAATAATTATTTAATGCAAACAATTGTGTAATAATATTTTGAAGATATTCTTTAAATGAATTCAGAAGATGTATATTTTTAATATAGGTTATCATATTGAAAACAATTATCTTATTTCATTCATTCAATCTTTATGGGGATTTACTTTGATCTTTTAAGACACTGTTGTTGAGTTTAAAATTATTTTTTGATTAGCATTACTTTAAATTTTCATCAAATGAATCACCATAGAAACTATTTGGACTCCAAATTTAAGGTTATGAATGTTTATGCATTTAACTAATATTAATGTAATTTATACGTAAAACTTAAAATTTATGATGGATGATCATCAAAAAATCCAGGGGAATACTTATTAGGCACAAATATTTTTAAAGCTTTTAGCCTTTTTTATTAATTAAGTTTCTTTTGCAAACCAGTTTAGGAATCTAATAACATTTTATATCTTTATTCAGAAAGTTATTAATTATACTGATTCCAATATTCCTTAAAATTCTTTTCTTATTTACTTAATTTACTTTCAGGAACATTTCCAAAACATCTCCCATCTAAAAATTAAGTTTTTCCTGTCCTTACTAATAAGTATAATATATATAATATACTGTCTTTAAGACCTTTTTCTAGATTTCTTTGAGGGGATATAATATGTCGTTTAAGGAAATCATTAATCAATGGTTCTTTGCATAAAAATATATCTAGATCCTTTCCTAAGGGTCTTCCTTGTAATTTATTTTGAGAATTGAATACTAAATTTAATTAGAAATTAGACCTTTTCTTTCAATTGTCTTATATTTTTCTAAATCAGCAATTTCTTTTTGTCTTTTCTTCTTTGTATCTCTGTAGCTATATATAATGTCCTTTTTATGTTATTCATTAGATTATCGAAGTAGATCTTGGAGTTCAGACATGCGAAGAGGAGGCAAAGAATACTTTTTATCGTTTTCATACATTGGAATCTGTGATAATTACAATTCCTATAAAATTTAGTTGTTTTATTAAAAGAATATAGGAAAATATTATTAAATATTTTTAATCAAATGAACAATGAGTTACTTTAACAATTTAGACCTTCATAAGTGATTAATTGGGATGATAATACAAAGAGACTTATATTATTGGGTAGCTTGAATAATTAATGTGCTATTCTTATATTGTAAAAGAAGGCCTTTGAAAAATAAGTTTAATAATTTGCATTTGAATAAGCTCTTCAATATTTCCATAATGATATATATACAAAATATAATTGTTAAATGTTAAGTGAAATTGATTGTGAATTGATATACCCTGCAAATTAGGTTCATATTGATAAATATACTAAATCTGATTCTATTATAATTGAAGAAACTTATGAGATGTATAGTTAATCATAAATGATTTAAATGCCATTGGATTGGGTATATAATATATTGGAAAAGAAGAAAGAGGTTGAAAATATTGTATTTGAAAATCAAACATTTTTAATTCTTAAAGATTATGTTTTTGTGAATTCTCAAAGCTTAGATGATTTACATTTATTGGCACTTCCATTTTAACGAGATATAAAATCATTAAGAGATTTAAATTAAAATCATATAGGAATGTTAGAAGATATGTAGACTGAAGGTTTAAAAATAATTTCAGAAAAATATTAATTAGAGTCAAAATATGTAAAAGTTTTCGTTCATTATCTTCCATCATTTTATCATTTTCATGTTCATTTCACTCATTCAAATCAAATTGGATAAACTTTTCGAGATATTCCTCTTGTATAGATAATATAAAATATTAAATTAAAAAACAATTATTATTAATCAGTTGCACTTTAATACTTAACAAAAGTAAGAATTAATTAGGGCTGATTTAACGTATGAATTTGATAAATTATATCATAATATCCAAAATATATATATTATAATGCCAAAATAATTCATTTAAAAAGGAATATCAGAAATCTAGAAGTACGCCAAAGCTCTTTTAGGAAACAAGAACTATGTCTAAAAGAAGTTAGCTCAAGATCCAAACTATTTCACCAAATTAGCAAAGGGATAGAGTCCAAAATATCTATTAATTGGATGTTCTGATTCTAGAGCTCCTCCAAATGAATTGACAGAGACAGATCCAGGTGAAATCTTCATCCATCGTAACATAGCCAATGTTGTTAATATCACAGACTTAAATGTAATCATTTTTAAGTCAACTTTAGTTAAATTGTGTAGTCTAATATGCCGTAGAACATTTGAAAGTTCATAATATCATTATTATGGGCCATACATATTGTGGTGGAGTAAAAGCAGCCATGTAATAAGACTCTGTAGGTGGATTATTAGATCTTTGGCTTAATAATATCAAACATGTTTATGAAAAGAATTAACATCTTGTGAATTAATTAGAAAATGAAGATGACCGAGTAGCATATTTATCATGTTTAAATGTCAGAGAATAAGTACTTAATATGTGGAAAAATCCAATTGTATAGAAGTCTTGGCAAGATGGACATCGTATCTTATTTTATTAAATTTTTAGCTGTTATGGTTCATGGATGGTTATTCAGAGTAGAAACTGGATATATAGAAGAATTATAGATGGATGAGAATATACCTGAAAATTTATCTAATGTATTTAGGTTGCAATTCAAAACTGGTTAATAAGCAGTACAAACTCAACAATCAAATTAATAAAATGAATAATTAAATATGCCAAGTTATAACAGCGAAAAATTCCAATAAATGCAAAGTAAGTTAGTAAATGAATTCAAAAAACATTCAAACCATTCTTAAGATTGTAATCATGAAATGGTTAACTAAATTTCTGGTATTTTAAAAAATGACCCCCATTTTAAAAAAGAAAATAAATGATTAAATATAATAATTATAATAATAATTATTAATTCTTTTATTAATAGAAATAAGAGAGGGAGAACATTAGATTGATTTAATTATGAATATAGTTTAAAAATGGAGAATTATTTCTAAAATATATTTATTAAAAAGAATACAATAAACTTTTTGTTTATGTAAGTTATGATTGATATCCAAAGGCTAAGAGAGTGAAGAAAAGCAATTAAAATTAATGTAATCTCAATTTAAATATACAATAAAACAATCTAAAGTCAAAAAATAATTTAATAATAAGAGGATCAAAATCAATTTATTAAATTCTTTTAAATTGTAAAATTAATGATAATAATTTATAATCTCAAAAGATTATTAATACTAAAATTATTAAATAAATTCATAAATCTAAATAGAAATTTATATATAATCATTTAGATTATATTAATTTATATGATATTTTATAAAATTATATGAATAAAAGGTTCATAGAAATTAATGTAAATATAAAAAATTCATAAATCTAAACGTTTACCAATTTTTTCTAAAAATTATGCTTCTGTGAATGTTTGCATTTCTTCATAAAATTAATTAAAATCCATATTTATATCTTTAAATTCTAAGTATGGATTCAAACAGATCACAAGAAACCATCCCAATTAGAGTAAATCTTTATATACAGGATCAAAATCTTTAGTTTATTTAATAGAAGTTTTAATAATGTCTAAACTTTCTTATACAACAGATTAATAAAGTTATTAGAAGAAAGTATTTTGATCGAAATTAACATCCAAAACTTATTTGATTTTGGATGCCCTTTTGTTATCAGGTTAAGAAAGTTCTTTGTCGATGATTTGCTTTTCCTTTTTATAAATTTCTAAATAAAAATCCTCTGTGTGCTTTATATCATTCTTAGTTACAGTTAATATTTTCTTATATTCTTAACTTATTAAGTACCTACCCCAAGTTTCTCTATCAAACTTATCAGGATTATTGGACAATAATTAATCATACATTCTTTTAAGATGTACATTTTGATTTTTGGAAATGCAAAAAATGGTCGAATAATATAATTCTTAAGTTAACTTAAGTATTCCTTAATGTGACATCTTGATTATTTTCTAAATCACATAATTAAAGAAGAAAGCAATATTTCTTTCAAACAAAAAGTAAGTATTATATTTTAACATAGCTTTTCTGCGTTTTTATTCAGTCTCATATTAATTAATAATTTACAAACCCTTAAATGTAATAAATAAATTAGATACTTTTTCATTATTAATATCATCTACAGATTGTTTTTCATCACTTCCTTATGTTAATTGAGGTGTTAATGGCTCTTAAAGTATCTATTCAGGTTAATCTAAATAACCAACAACCAAATTCATTTCTAGGTATAATTTATTAAGACTTTCAGAACGAGATAATTCATCCTTCTCCTTCATCAATTATTCTAAATTATTCTTTATCTAAGCTTCTTAAATCTGTATAATTTCATGATTAAAAATTTATTCCCAAGAATATCTATCCTAAAAATTGTAAATTTCTATTTCATTACTTTCTCTTGTACTACCAACATATGTTTTAATAATTGCTTTATTTTATCACTTCTAACTGGAGCATCTGGAATAATTAATAAAGTTTTCTTGATATTCTAAAGTAAATTGTATTGATTGTCTCCATCCCAAGGAGGTTTTCCATAAAGCATTTCAAATAACATCACTCCCATTGACCAGACATCGCATTTAGAAGAAAACGGTTACCCCTCCAATATTTAAGGTGCCATATATAAGGGAGATCCTACTCTCGAAAAATAGGCAGGATCTATTTGATTTAATTAATTATATTACCATTCATTCCAGTGTCAATCACTCTAGCAAATCCAAAATCAGTAATTTTAGCAACACCTTTATGCAGCAATATATTAGCAGGTTTGATATCTCTATGAATTATTTTAAGTTAATGAAGTGTTCGGAATCCTTCAACTAAATGTTTCAGAAAGATGACTGCTTCAATCTAAGCAATTAATATATATATATAAATTTTTGTACTTCACTTAATCTCCTTCCATATTTCGTTGACAAGTATTTCTTCAAATCACCATCATGACAATATTCCAAAAATAGATACAAATAGTGTGGTGTTCTGGCAACATCATACAATTTAACAATATGGGGATTATTGGCCTATTACAAAATAGATATCTCTCTTTTAATATGTTCCACCATCTTTGCTGAGTCTTTGATACTCTAAAATTGTTATTCGTATTTTCTTACAGCAATTGATATTGCTTTAACAGCAACCTACTTCGTTTCATCACTTTTTTTAAATCCCCTATACACAGTTCCAAATGCCCCACTTCCAAGTTTTTAATTAACAATAATGTATTTATCAATCTATTTCGTAACCCATTCTTCTGCCATTTTTTGAATATAAAATAATTGTATTTTTGATCACAATAACGAATTGTGCTGCATAATTAGAATTGCTTAATAAATAAATCGTTTAAATTATTTCAAATCTATTAATCAAATCTCATAAAATGTTCTTTTGAAGTCTCATATTCACAACCTCCTCTTAAATGAATCTAATCATATTCAAATATGTATTAATAATAATTTATAAAAAACAACTGAGAATAATTGAGTAATGACAAACACATTGAAGATTCCAATTACTATACATTCCTTTTTCTTATATGAAAATTTATATAAACTTCATTATTTTATACATCAAAGCATTGGTACTAATATCAATTAAATCCAATCAATGATATCAGCTTACAAAAAAACGTCTATTCTCATTTAATAAGGTGTGTTTTTCTTACTTTTTTAGTCTAAAAATAAAAAAAATTGCAAATTCCTAAATTTTAAAGAAATACATTAAATCCATCATCAAATAAAAAAATAGATTAATCTTAAGAATCATTTTTATTCATTTGTTTTCAAATAAAAGTGATCAGTAAAATTAGGTTTTGTTTTTCTCTTCTTAAAATAATGTTTTTTTTATTGACAAAAATAAGCAAACAAACCGAAACAATAATAATATTTGTAATTATCAGTCTTTTTAGTGATTAATTAATTTCAGAAAAAGAGAATAGATTAAATCTGATTTTTCAGATTTTAAAAACACTTCTTCAAATAATGATTGATTTTTTATTTTCTACTATATATAATTATA